>JBBPCX010071336.1:0-10089 GCA_037974365.1 Hydrocynus forskahlii
GTTATCTGTTGGTTCTGGTAGGTTGTGTGTGTTTGTGTGTGTGTGTGTGTATGTAGTGCCAGTTGGTTCTGGTAGGCTGTGTGTGTGTGTGTATGTGTGTGTCTCTGTGTGTGTGGTATCCGTTGGTTCTGGTAGGTTGTGTGTGTTTGGTACCAGTTGGTTCTAAGTGTTCTGTGTGTGTTTTTTTTGTTTGTGTGTGTGTGTGAGTGTGTGTGTGTGTATGTGTGTGTGTGTGTGTGTATATGTGTGTGTGTGTGGGGGGGGCTACCAGTAGGTTCTGGTAGGCTGTGTGTGTTTTGTGTTTGTGAGTGTGTGTGTGTGTGTGGTACCAGTTAGTTCTGGTAGGTTGTGTGTGTGTGTATGTATGTTTGTGTATGTGTGTGTATGTCTGTTTGTGTGTGTGTATGTGTATGGGTGTGTGTTTGTGTGTGTGTGTGTGTGTGTGTGTGTGTGTTTGTAGTACCAGTTGGTTCTGGTAGGCCGTGACGGCGGTGAACTGGGTCTCGCTGAAGATAAAGGAGCGAAACTCGTCTGATTTGAGGTTCAGGAGGGAGGCTGTGTGTTCTTTCTTCTTGATGATGTGAACACGGGGCTGATATTTATGCATTGAGTTCAGGATGATCTGAAAGTCATTAAAATCACAGTCATTCTTCTGATCAATATCAATATCTTAATATTCATCTCTTCAATCAGTCTTACAGCACATCAATCATGTATTAAACCACTTTTCAATAGATTTTTTTCATTGATACTCATTATTTATTACTAAACATTGAAAATTTGACTTAAAAATCAGAAACCTTAGATTTTTATTTAAATGGATCAGAAAAGTTTAAATTACAGTGGCACTATGAGGAGAAAAGTGTGTGTGTGTGTGTGTGTGTGTGTGTGTGTGTGTGTTTGTATGCATGCGTGTGTGTGTGTGTGTGAGAGAGTGTGTGTGAATATATGTTTGTGTGTGGTTGTGTATATGTGTGAGATTGTATGTGTGAGTGTGTGTGTGTGTGTGTGTGTGTGTGTGTGAGTGAGGATCAGTGGAGGTGTATCTCCTACATGTCCGTGTTGGTCGAGTTCATTATTGGTGAGTTTAACTTTCTCGAAGGAAACCATTTGTTTCAGCAGCTGCTCTCCAGTGAAGGGTGAGTCTGGATGGACATACAGTCTACACACACACACACACACACACACACACACACATGCGCGCATATATAATAATAATAATAATAATAATAATAATAGAAAGACTACACACACATAATCTTTCTCTGGTTTTACTGAAATCAGAACTATTTAGTAGACAGTATGTGACATACACACAACCACACACACTCACCGTGCGGGCAGTGGTGGATCAGCTTTTCCTGCCACCAGCCATGATGAGCGATGATAAGCGTATCGGTATCGTTTGTTGTCCACGGCGATAATGTCCATTAGAACAATATACCTGCAGTCCGGCTCCACGCCGCTGAAGGACACACGGATAGTAGGGAACATCCGCCTGCATGCACACATACACACATACACTATTAGTGAACAGTAAAATTTGTTAGTAAACAGTAAACATCGTTAGTAAACAGTATATGTTAGTGAACAGTTCCACCATTAGTGAAGAGTAAACGCACTTATACTAAACAGTAAACGTGCTGTTAGTGAATAGTAAATACTGTTAGTGAACAGTAAACACTGTTAGTGAATAATAACACATTAGTGAAGAGTCAACTCACTTATACTGAACAGTAAACGTGCTGTTAGTGAATAGTAAATACTGTTAGTGAACAGTAAACACTGTTAGTGATCAGTAAACGCCTTTAGTGAACAGTAAACATGCTGTTTGTGAACAGTAAACACCGTTAGTGAACAATAACACATTAGTGAAGAGTAAACGTGCTTATACTGAACAGTAAATGTGCTGTTAGTGAATAGTAAATACTGTTCGTGAACGGTAAACACTGTTAGTGATCAGTAAACGCCTTTAGTGAACATTAAACACCATAAGTGATCAGTAAACACTGTTAGCGAACAGTAAAGACCGTTAGTGAGGAGTTAACCACATTAGTGAATAGTAAACATGTTGTTAGTGAACAGTACATGCTGTTAGTGAATGGTAATCTCCGCTAGTGAACAGTAAACGCTGTTAATTAACTGTTAATGCTGTTAGTGAACAGTAAACACTGTTAGTAAACAGTAGGCAGCTTTAGTGAACAGTAAACATGCTGTTAGTGAACACAAAACTTTGTTAGTAAGCGGTAAACTGCGTTAGTAAACGGTAAACTCTTTAAGTGAACAGTAAACGCCGTTAGTGAATAGTGAATATGCTAGTGAACAGTAAACTCTATCAGTGAACAGTAAACTCTATTAGCAAATGATAAGCTCTGTTAGTGAATAGTAAACACTGTTAGTGAACAGCAAATGCTGTTAAGCTGTGGAACAATACCACTTTGTGAACAGCATCAGTGCAATAGTCTAGCTCCTCACTAGTCAATATCTGATGCAAAGGTTCAAACTTTACAAAATTTGACAGTTCTCAAGAACTGCTCAAGCTAAAATGTTGAAAGCTGGTGTTTTTACACTCACATTCCCCACAGTTCCATATGACTTACTAAACAAAACAGCCAATAAGAATTCATCCCCAGTACATGCCTGTGTGAAAGGCCAATCAGAATTCAGCACCATTACACACCCTTGTGAATGGCCAGTCAGAATTCAGCACTAGTACACGCCTGTGTGGATCTTAATGAAGTTACGCAGCTCGTTCTTAGTGGCATATAGACGCTGTTTGCCCAATTTCACCAATCAGCCATAAGGTGGCGCTACAGCATGCTTTCCTCTGTTCTTCTGATGTGGTTCGATGTTTAGAATTTCATTGTCTTTATATACTTGCGTAATATTGACGGAACTGTTTTCTTTTAGATGAGGTCATTGAACATTTCGGTTAGTTCACACACTGCTTGGACCGGCTGATCGCTGCAGCGGCCCTCTTGTTACATACCAAATAATAATAATAATAATAGTAATAATAATAACAACAACAACAACAATAATAATAATAATAATAAACGTTTTTTATATATCACACTTTATTGTCTCATCGAAGATTACATTAATTTTACAAAAATAAAAGTAGATAAAATAAAAGTAAAATACAATCAGCCGTAAACTTTCATATTTTACCTCGAAGCTATTTTCTATTTTCTATTATTTTTCGGTGGATTGATGTATTGGTTAATCGATTGACCGGTTGGTTGATTGACTGATTGATTTATTGATGTTTTATTGATAGATTGGTTGGCTGATTGATTAGTTCGTTGATTGGGTGGTTTATTGATGTATTGATTGATACGCTGATTGGTTGATTAATTGATTGGATGATTGATGTTTTGATATATTGATTGGCTGATTGATATATTGATTGATTGACGTTTTGCTTGATTGGTGTATTGATTGATTGGTTAGTTGATTGATCTGACCTCCCTGATTTGGTGATAATCATCTCTGTTCCGAGCTCGTGAAACTTGTCCCAGAGTTCTTTGGTCTCGAGGCTGCAGTTGATGTTCTTCATGTCCTCGCTCGGTGCGGCTGGGGCGCGCGGGATCAAAGGCTCTGCGCGGTCTCGGGACTCCGCGAGCTCGCGAGTCTCTGCCGGTTCAGGAGAATCCTCAGCCTCAGCGCGCTCACAAGAGGAAGACTGCGCAACGAACTGCTCTGAAAAAACAAACAAACACAATATTATTTTATATAATGTTATATTATATTATATTATATTAAACAACATATATTGTATTATTTTACATCACCGCTCATATATAAATTATTACCTTTATAAGCAGCAGAAAAATAAAACAAAGGCTGTGCTTTAACCGAGGTTTATAAACTCGGTTTGTGCAGTTTTTCAGGGTGGTGTGTGTGTGAGTGTAACAGCAGTATCAAATCAACAGCATATATATTGAAATAATATTTTAAACAAATTAATTTACACAAAGATTCTCTTTTACCATATATTACAATGATGATGATGATGATGATAATAATAATAATAATAATAATAATAATAATAATAATAATAATAATAACAACAACAACAGCAATGATAATTTATGTGACTTTCGATCCCTTATTGATGATCTCTGAACCGAGTATAAACATGAATTAATAAAATGTTAAAATGATAAAATCATATTTCTGATTCATCTTCATTGTGAAACTGTATCATAACCTAATTTATATTTAATACTCAAAATCAAATTAACACACAGTACTGAATTAAAACTACTGAGTCAACAAACTACTAAATGAATATGCAACGAAAGGAATTAAAACACAACTGAATTACAACACTGCTGACTCAAAACACTACTGAATTAATACTCTGTCAAATTAAAACTGCTGCATTAACACAGTACTGAAATAATACATTGTGAAATTAAAATGTTACTGAATTAACACACTACGGAATTAAAACACTGCTCAAATAATACAGTACTGAAATAATACGCCGAGAAGTTAAAAGACCGCTGAATAAAAACACTATAAAATTAATACACTGCAAAATTAAAACATTACTGAATTAATACGATACTGAACTGATGCATTGCGAAATTAAACCACTTCTGAATTAACACATTACCGAATTAAACGCTATGTAGTTAACATACTACTGAATTAATTCATTACTGAATTACTAAATTAATACACTGCGAAATTAGAAGAATGCTAAATTAATACACTACTATTAATTTCTGAATTAATATACTACTGAATTAATACACTGCAGGTTTAAAATACAATTGGATTAAGATAGTAGCTAATTAATTACCAACCTGTAAAATGAATATGCAATAAAAATTAATACACAACTATATTAAAACAGGACTGAGTTAATTCGCTACTGATTCAAAACGCTACTAAATAAACTATTAATTTAAAATACTATAAAATTAATACAATATCGAATTAACCCAGTGTGAAATGAATAATCTGAAATTATGGACTCTTAAACTGAAAATCTACCGAATGAATATACTGCTAAATTAAAACATTTCTTCATTAATAATCTCCTGAATAATAGACTAAAAAATGAATACACCACAAAATTATTACATTGTGAAATTAACATGCTACTGGATTAATTCATTAAGTACTAAATTAAAATACTAGTGGATTAATTCAGTACTAATTTACCAAACTACTGTATTAATGTATTGCTACATTAAAACACTACTGCATTAATATTCTTCTGAATTAATGCACTACTGAGTGAAGTACTAAATGCACTACAAAATTAATACTTGTATTAACGGTGTGATGCATTGCTTCATTTGTGTATTAAGTTGTGTTTTATTTTACTAAAATTAAACACTACTTAATACACAAATGAAGCAATGCGTCAGACAGTTAATACAAGTTTTAATTTTGTAGTGCACTGCTGGATTATTGTACTGAATGAATGCAGTACCGGATTATTGTACTTCTGAATAAATACCGTACTGAATGATTGTACTGTGAAATTAATGCAGCACTGAATTATTGAAGTACTGAGTGAAAACAGTATTGGATTATTGTTGTGCTGAATTATTATAGAACAGTATTATTGTACTATTTAATTAATACAGTTCTGGTTTGTTGTTCTATTAAATTCATACATTACTGGATAATTGTACTACTAAATTAATACAGTACTGAAGTATTGTACTACTGAACGAATATGCAAACGCCGGTTAAATTAACACTGAATGCCCACGCTGCAGAATAAAACTCTGGCTGTAAGTGAAGTGCTGAATTGTGTGGAGTGTGGAAGTACTGAAGTGCTGAATGGAGTGCTGGACTCACCCAGTGGTCTGAGGATGTTCTCCTCGGGTTCCTTGTCCTTCTCCTTTCCGCGCGCCATCAGCGCGGCAATGGAGAAGGCGTTGGCCCTCGAGGACAGCTGGGGCTTCGGGGAGCAGCTGAACTCCATCCCGCCTCACACACACACACACACACACACACACACACACACACACACACACACACTTTATAGCCTACTACACAAACTCAGCGCTGTCCTCCGTCCGCGGGGCTTCAGATCCAAAAGTCCTGCAGAACCAAACACACACCTGTACCTGATTATTCATTTACTCATTTATGATTCAATTAGTATGATTACATCACCAGCTCTGTTTTTTTTTACTATTAAATCATGAACTCTGTTTTTATTCTTAAATCATTAACTCTGATTTTATTGTTAAATCATTTACTCTGTAGTCCGGATTTAAACTCGATCTCATTCTGCTCCGCGCTTCACGAGCTGCGTGAGAGCACGAGCCCCCAGATGCAGTGGCGTTTGTGTGTATGTGTGTGTGTCTGCCTGCGCGAGCTACTTTATTCTCTTTTCGTAAGGTTAGCTCGAGACTAATAAATATAAACATAACAAACCAGCTACGTCACACACACATCACACAAACACACACACACACACACACTCAGAAAACATACTCTGCACTCATACTCTGCGCTGGTGTTGATTTAATGTGTCAACAAAAACGATAATAATACGAAGGAGAAGAAAAAGAAGAAGAAGAGGAATAAGATTAAGCTCCTATAATATTAACAGTGTAGTTACTGCTCTATTATTGGTATTGTTAGTTCTATAATAATAAGTAGAATAACAACAAGAAGAAGAAGAATAGCAACAGCAACAACAACAACAACAACAACAACAACAATAATAATAACAACAACAATACAAATAATAATAATTATCACTGTTACTATTTTTATAATGCTAGGAATTTTGCTGTTACAAATAATAATTGTAATAATTGTACTGTTATTCGTACAACCACTGTCTATAACACTGCTACACTAATAATAATAATAATAATAATAATAATAATAATAATAATAATAATAAGAAGAAGAAGAAGAAGAAGAAGAAGAAGTAGAAGAAGAAGAAGAAGAATATGATTTAGTTAACTAGTGATAGCATGCATTATTACTGCAGTAAACACAAATAAACAAATAATTATAAATATAATAAAAAATAATAATGCTATAATAATAATATTAGTGGTACTAATTTGTGCCATAGTTCTAATATTACTGCAAGCGAAATAAACAAATAAACATGCATAATAATAATAAGGAGAAGAAGAAGAATAGCGGACTGTTTCAGGTGTACAGATGTTCAGTGTTTGACAGTGGTGTGTGTGTGGGTGTTACCTCTTTCCTCTGGGTCTGAGCTGGTTGCCCGCGCGCGGGCTGAAGCTGGTCGGGACAGGTCGTCGTGCAGTCCTGCAGGTTTAGTATTATGGGATGTTAAAACCGTGTGTCCGCGTGTGTTTTTGGCATTCTGAGCCCGTGCCCCTTCGCTGCCCTTAACTTCAGCCACCACCCCCCTTCCCGCCCCCAACACCGCCCACCAATCCGGAGCACCGCCGCTGCGTCACGGGGTGTCGCTGCAGTGACGTCACCGCGTCAACTCAAGGAACCTTCAGAAAGAGGCTCCCGCGAGCTTCATTCACTGCCCAAACAAACAAAACTGTGATTTAAACACTAAACACTAGACAATGTGTCCTCACGCTGTTTCACTGATTTCAGATCAGTTTAGCCTGGACTACATTGATCCCGCACCAAAGACCCCCGCAACCCTCACTAAAACTGCAATTGAACAACCCCCACTAACACCCCCCCTAAACACCTCCTCACAAAAGATCCCCCACTGAATACCCTCCACTAATGACCACCAGCTAAACACCCCCATTAAAGACCATCACTAGACACTCCCCAGTAAACATCCCTCACTAAAGACCCTGGACTAACGATCCCTGCTAAAGAGACCCACACTAAAGACGCCCCTAAACACCCCCTCAATAAAGACCCCCCAACTAAACACTCCCTAACTATAGACTCCTCCACCAAACACCCCCTCACTAAAGACCCCTCAGTAAACACTCTTTACTAAAGACCTCAAGACTACTGACGTCCGACTAAATACCCCTTACCATAGACCATCACTAAACACTCCTCAATAAACATTCTTCACTAAAGACCCCAGACAAAAGACCCCACTAAAGCCCCCCGAACATCCATCACTAAAGACCCCCCGAACATCCCCTCACAAAAGGCTCCCACGAAACACCCCCTTACTTTAGACTCCCTTAATAAACAGTCCTCACTAAAGACCTCCACTAAAGACCCCAGACTAATGGCCCCCAACTAAACACCCGTCACTAAACACCCATCACTAAACACCCCTCACTAAACACCCCCACTAAACACCCATCACTAAACACCCCTCACTAAACACCCATCACTAAAGATACCCACTGAACACAACCCACTGAACATCCCCTCACTAAACAGCACCCACTAAATACCCCCACTAAACAACCCTCACTAAGGACCTATCACTAAACTCTCCCCACTGAACACCTCCTGTGAAAGACCCTTCATTAAACATGGCCCATTAAACACCCCATACTAAATACCCCCTCACTAAAGACCCCTCACCAAAGACACTGCATTAAAGACCCCTCACTAAAGACCTATCACTAAACACCCCTCACTAAAGACCCCACTACTATAGACCATAAAAACTCACTAATTATGCCCCCACTAAACATCCATCACTAAACACCCCTTATTAAAGACCCTTCACTAAAGAACCCTTCACTTCCCCAAATAATATTAATAATAAATAATGATGATGCTGATAATCAAAATAAAAATCCGAAAACTTTATTGAGACACACAGAGACACAGAGACAAGAACAATAGAAAAAATACAATCTAAATAAAATCAAAGATAATAGAAATAAGATGAAATGAGACCAAGATGAAGAAGGTTTAGATGTTCAAAATAAAAGTTCTAATCTGGAATGTTTTTCTTCTTGGTTCTTTCCAGTTTCTTCACACACACACACACACACACACACACACACACACACACACACACACACACACACACACCAGTCTGAAGATACTATGTATGAGCGTATGTGTGTGTGTGTGTGTGTGTGTGTGAGAGAGAGAGTATTGTAATCTCTGAGTGTGTATGTGTGTGAGAGAGAGTCTGTGTGTGTGTGTGTGTTTGTGTGTAAATGTGTGTGTGCGTGTGTATATGTGTAAGAGTGTGTGTGTGTGTAAGTGTGTCTGTGTGTGGGAGTGTTTGTGTGTATATGTGTGTGTGTGCGTAAGTGTGTCTGTGTGTGGGAGTGTTTGTGTGTATATGTGTGTGTGTGTGTGTGTGTGTATATGTGTGTTTGTGTATGTGTGTGTGTGTGTGTGTGTGTGATTGTGTTTGTGTGTGAGTGTGTATATGTGTGTGTGTGTGTGGGTGTGTGTGTGTGTGCGTGTGAGTGAGCGTGAGTGTGAGTGTATTCCAGCAGACCTGCTGTTGTATTAGATTAGTGTGTGGTTAATGTGCTAAAAGCTCCACTTAGACTGAATCAGACTCAACATGATTTACACTTCGGGGGCCGCCGGGCTGAAACTGCTCACAGCAGCAGGTAACAGGTCGACCGGCCGAGCTCTCACATTAAAAACTAATATATATACACCCCCCCAACACATACACACACACGCACACATGCACGCTGGATGGCGGTCATGTGTAATTAAAAACAAAATGGGATCATTTATGAGTCATGTGAACTCATTTTAATCAAAAACAGAGAGAAGGGAACATTTCAGATCATTTTGAACTTTATTCCAGCAGGCTGTTTCATAAACGCTGAAATGGCCCCTCCAACTAAACACTCCCTTACTTTAGACTACGCTACTAAACACCCTTCACTAAAGACCCTCACTAATGACCCCAAACTAATGGCCCCCAACTAAACACCCCTCACTAAACACCCCTCAATAAACACCCCTGCTGAACACCCCTCACTAAAGACACCCACTGAACTCTGCCCACTAAACATCCCCTCACTAAACACCGCTCACTAAATACCCCCCACTAAAAACCCTCCACTAAACAACACTCACTAAAGACCTATCACTAAAGTCTCTCCACCGAACACCCCCTGCTAAAGACCCTCCACTAAACACGCCCCACTAAACATCCCGTACTAAATACCCCCTCACTAAAGACCTATCACTAAACACCCC
>JBBPCX010071337.1:0-10087 GCA_037974365.1 Hydrocynus forskahlii
TGCTGGCCCGGCCCGTCTGTCAAATTTTAAAAGTCAATGTGGCCCCTGAGCCAAAAAGTTTGCCCACCCCTGGTCTAATACAACTTTGCATGCACATAGACCAGTGCATGAGCTCCCGTCCCAAGGCTTCCCCTTGTACCCTGCCACCCACGCCAACCACTGCTCCATTCAGGATTGTTCCTAACATCCCGGAGCCTCCACCTCCTTCCGATGCCCACTCCGGAGCTGCGGGCGAACCCATGCAACTAGGACGCGCTTCCCTGAGCCAGGCGGAGCGGACCCGATGCTACCGAGAAGGATTATGGGCGTAATACGCTGCTCCGGACCACTACCGAGCCATCTGTCCGCTCCGTCCGGGATACGGCCAAACCCGGTGAAGAAGCGGAGGTTTTCACCTGGGTTTTCTCTCTCTGCCTCCAACATCCCGACCGTTTCTCGTTTTATGGTTCAGGCCCACATCCAACTCAGCCACAAACGGGTCAGTCTCACTGCTTTTGTTGATTCAGGGGCAGCTGGCAACTTTATTGACCACTCATTTGCTGAACAGTTGGGTGTGGAATTAGAAGCGTTATCCCGGCTGTTAACTATCACCGCCATCGACGGTTGACCCCTCCAAGACAGCCCCATCACTCACCACACAGTTCCTCTCTAATTCCCCATCGAGCAGCACCAAGAAAATCTTTCTTTCCTCGTCACTCACCTCACCTCACCTCCTCTCATCTTGGGCTACCCTTGGCTCCTGCAACACGATCCTCTCATCTCCTGGCGACAACAGAAGATCTTACAGAGGGGTTCGACCTGTCAGGAGCTGTGTCTCGTGGCGGTGGCCGGGACGTGCTCCGGGGAGTCCCCAGACCCCGATATCGATGCCCACGCCATCCTGGAGCCGTACCGGGACCTCATCAAAGTTTTTAGTAAATGTAAAGCTGTTCAACTCCCTCCTCATAGACCTTACGATTTAGAAATTAGTACGACTAAACCCTGCGGCTGGTTGTACGCCCTGTCCAAGGGCAAACAACGTGCCACGGAGGAGTATGTCGCCGGGGGGCTTCGAAATGGCACCATTAGACCCTCTTCTTCAACTGCGGCCATGGGATTCTTTTTTGTAAAAAAAAAAAGGACGGAGGACTCTGATCATGTGTCGATTATCGGGGTCTCAATCGAATCATGGTGAAGAACCCTCATCCGCTCCATCTTATCAACACAGCCCTGGACACTCTCTCTGGTGCTACCATCTTCACGAAGTTGGATCTGCGGAGTGCTTACAACCTCGTGCACATCAGAGAGGGTGATGAATGGAAGCCGGCCTTCATCACTCCCACTGGCCATTATGAGACGCTGGTTATGCCGTTTGGTTTGTGTAATAGTCTGGCAGCGTTTCAACAGTTCATAAACGACGTGCCGAGGGACATGCTGGGTCACTGGGTCTTCGGCTACCTAGACGATATACTCATCTACTCGAGGATTGAAGAGGAACATCACCAGCATGTCCACGCAGTGTTAAAGAGGTTGCTGGCCCACCGACTGTTCTGCAAGTTGGAGAAATGCACTTTCCACCAGCGTTCCACCACATTTTTGGTGTTTGTTATATCTCCTCAGGGTGTGGCCATGGATCCCCAGAAGCTGGATGCTGTGTGAAACAGGCCTCTACCCGCTTCGCTTAAACAGCTCCAGCGCTTTCTGGGGTTTGCGAACTTCTACCGCCGCTTTATCCGGGGTTCAGTCGCGGTGCCTCTCACTGCTCTCACTCGTCCATCCAAGGCTCCTTTTCACCTCACTGCCGATGCCATCACCGCCTTTCATCATCTCTGCTCTCTTTTCACCTCAGCTCCCATCCTCATTCACCCGACATTACCAAACTGTTCGTTGTCGAGGTGGACGCTTCCGATGTGGGCGTAGGAGCCGTCCTCTCGCAATGAGGTCCAGACCAGAAACTGCACCCCTGCAGTTTTTTCTCCAGAAAGTTTAATCTCACTCAGCAGCAGTACGGGGTAGGGGACCGTGAGCTGTTGGCCATCAAGTGGGCTCTGGAGGAGTGGTGTCACTGGCTTCAGGGCGGCTGTGACCCATTCATCGTCTGGACCGACCACCAAAATCTTATCGGCATCCAGCAGGTGGAAGAACGCAACCCTTGGCAGGCGCGGTAGGCACTGTTCTTTAAACAGTTCCATTTCACCATCTCATGCCGTCTGGGGTCTAAAAACACCAAGGCGGATGCACTCTCACGAGCCCACTAAAAGGACGCGCCCCAGACGGACCCTGCGCATATCATTCCACCTACTGTAGTTGTTTCGCCCCTCCGGTGGGAGTTGGAAGATCGAGTTCGCCAGGGGCAGATCTTGGAGCCCCCTCTGGCAGCCACCCCACCTGGACGCCTCTTTGTGTCCACTCACCTTCGCTCTGAAACCGTCCAATTGGCCCACTCCTCTACTCTAGCTGGCCACCTGTGAATTCACTGCACTCTGTCTCTCCTGTGTGCCCGGGCCAAAACCCTTAATACCCCCTCTCAGGGGGAACTCCAACCTCTCCTGGTGCCTCGCCGTCCGTGGTCACACATTGCGCTGGACTTCGTCACTGGCTTGCTGGAGTCTGACAGAAAAACCACCATCATGACCATCGTGGATAGATTCTCCAAGGCTGTGCACCTGGTGGCTCTCCCGGGACTCCCCTCAGCTAAAACCACCGCTGAACTCATCATGGAGCACGTAGTCCGTTTGCATGGGTTCCCCGAGGACATTGTCTCGGACAGAGGGTCCCAGTTCACTGCCCGGTTCTGGAAAGCCTTCTGCTGTCTGATTGCTGCCTCTTGCAGTCTCTCCTCTGGTTATCACCCCCAGACCAACGGTCAGACGGAGCGGACTAACCAACAACTGGTGCGTTTCCTGAGATGTTTCATGCCGGATCGTCAGCGCTCCTGGGCCCGCTACCTCATATGGGCCGAGCTTTCACACAATCTCCTCACTTCCTCGGCTATTGGGATGAGCCCATTTGAGGTATACTATGGTTTCCAGCCTCCAATGTTTGAACACCAAGAGCCGGTGGTTGATGTACCATCAGCCCAACAGCTGGTCCACAGGTGTCGGCGGCAGTGGCTTCAGGCCAGGGAAGCCATCCGGAAGGCCAACAACCGGTACTCTCAACAACATCGCCGCCGACACTCTCCGGGATGATTGTTCCACGCAGGTGACAGGGTCTGGCTCTCCACTAAAAACATCCATCTTCACACCAAATCACAGAAGCTCACGTCCCATTTCGTTGGACCCTACCGGATCACCCATTGGATAAACCCTGTCACCTTCCGGCTCCAGCTGCCTGCCTCCCTACGGATTCACCCTGTTTTCCACGCTTCTCACTTCAAGCCCTTCATCACCTCCCCTCTGACACCTGCCATTCCGGAACCTCTGCCGGCTCGGATCATCTACGGTGGTCCTGCCTACACTGTCTGGCGGATCCTTGACTCACGACGCCGTGGTCAGGGCACCCAGTACCTAGTCGACTGGGAAGGCTATGGTCCGGAGGAACGGTCTTGGGTCCCTGGGCGGTTCATCTTGGATCCAGCTCTCATCCAGGACTACCGTCGATGGGTATCCTCTCAGCCTGGACCGTCGAGAGACAGTCCTGGAGGGGGGTTACTGTCACATGCACTAGTCACGTGACGCGCAAAGGTCATAGGAAATGAGCGCATCACATAGTATATAAACAGGACGTGGGACTTCCTAAGGTGCTCATTCATTGAGTTCTACTCGTCGCCCTCACTCATCGCACCTTCACTCACATGAGTACTTTCTTACCACTAGTGCATGATTGTGAACGAAGATTCCAGTGGGAACCACACTCTCCTTTAGAGCATTCACAGATCAAAGAGCATGACTCAACCAACCCTCTCGCTTCTGTCCACGTCTGGGTTCTTCCTTCACGCTTCACGGGGCGATCCATAGACTCAGGTACGTTCTGGTTCACCTCCATCTCCTGACACAGTGGAGAGACTGGGCCATAATATTATTGAGTCAGATGTTTCAGTGCAGTTGTGCACATCTCCAAGTGATGTGGATGAACATTCTAACACTTGCTCTGGAGAGGGTGGTGAGCAGTCAGATGTAGGCTTGTTACCAGGAAGTGTAGACGAATCTGTTTTTGAAGAATATGGCACTTTTTTTACTTAAAGCTTCAGGCAAAGTTGATTCTCCCAGCATCTGTTATTCAAACAGTAATTGAAGGTTTGCAGGACATACATAATATTAGCCAACCATATTTGCAACACAGACTAAATGAAAATTTGGCTACGCTAGGAATTACAGAGGATAATAGAAAGAAACTGATTGATGTGAAAACTGAGGATCTTTTTCGTATGTGCAATTCCCATGTTTTAAAAAGATGAAATACTTTTTATAAAGACATATTTATGTGTGTTTATCCTATATCCATTTGCCTTGGGAAAAATGAATCAGGCAAGAAAAGCTTTGCTCAGTATGTTCCTATTAAGCAAACTTTAGAAGCACTATTCTCTTGTGAGTCAGTAAGGGAGCAACATAGGAAGACAAAGTCTGAAGTCAGAGCAAAACATATTCTCAGAACATATTCATAGTTGAAATACTGCATCTTTATTTTTCTTTAAACAAAACACAAAACAAAACTGGCTTGAGAGCCAGACTTTAAGACTTTAGTTTCTTTAAACAAAGGGGGACAGGATTAACTCAGGAAGGAGATGGGAGAAACTATGTAAGCATCACGGTTGACCGACCCTTGACACATCAACTAAAGAGGCTTTTAAACAAAACATAACTCAAACTCCTACCAATAACTTAACACAATCACTTAACCTAAACACAACCCAGCAGTGGCTCATTTCTAACACTCCCAGTGAACCCTGTCAAAATAAAATAGTCCCACAAATACACACTTTACACAATGGCGGCCACTAGTCACCACACCCTGGCCTACCAGGCCTGACAGTACCCCCCTCCTAAAGCGAGGGCTCTCTGTTAGGGGCTATGTGTGTTTGGGGTGGGACTCTCAAAGGGGAGCGTCCCACGAGCCCCACCCGGCCGTCTCTCCTAGGATTACATCCTGGCTGGCTCTCTGCATGGCCTGGGCGGCCCGGGTGGGTCTTCTGGGCTGCTCCCCTTTGAGAGTCCCAACCCAAACACGCATAGCCCTTACCGGGAGCCCCTCACAGTCCTCTGGAGTGGACCCCCCTACCGGTAGCCCATCATTGTCCTTCGGGGCGAAGCCCCTTAATGGTAGCTCCACACTGTTCTCAGGGGAGAAGCACCTTCCCGAGAACCCCTCACTCCCCGAGCCCCCTCCTGGTAGCCCCTCTGCTGGGAACACCTTGCTGTCCTTGGAGGCAGGGCCCCTTACCAGAAGCCCCTCTCTGTCCTTGGAGACAGAGCCCCTTACCAGGAGCCCCTCTCTGTCCTCGGAGGCAGAGCCCCTTACCAGAAGCCCCTCTCTGTCTTTGAAGGCGGAGTCCTCACCACTGGCCCCACTGGAGTCCTCGGGAAACCCCTCTCTGTCCTCAGGGCCGGAGTCCTCTCCACGGGCCCCAGTGGAGTCCTCGGGAAACTCCTCACTGTCCTCGGGGGTGGAGCTCTCCCCACAGACTCCACCGGAGCCCTCGGGAAGCCCCTTGTTTTCCTTGGAGGTAGAGTCCTCTCCACTGGCTCCACTGGAGTCCTCAATGACCCCAGTACCCCCCCAAAAAAATTCAGGAGAAGCCCCTCTTCCCCTGATGGAGTTTCCTCCCTAGCCTCTACAGGTCCCTCACTAGCCTTTATGGGCCCCTTACTAGCCTCTCCAGGCCCCTCGCAGGTGGCTACAGGCCCTTCACAGGCGGCTACGGCTAGGGCTAGAGACCTCTCAGCTTCGGCAAGGGCTACAGGCCTCTCGGCTGGGGCTAAGGCTACAGACCTCTCAGCTGGGGCTAAGGCTACAGGCCTCTCAGCTGGGGCTAAAGTTACAGGCCTCTCGGCTATTATGGTAGACTGCTGGGCACGGCTCCTCTAAGGGGCCCAACAAATCTATCCGCTCTGGGCTGCCAGCACTCTCCCCAACACCTACCCTCTGTAGGCTGGGCTTTACAGCAGTGCAGTGGCTGCGGCGACCTCACGCTCTAGGCTCCCCGGCTCCTGTGGGAGGACCAGAAGAGCCCCCGTGTCCAACGCCTTCGTCACGGGGCTCAAGGCGTCACGGGGCCTCACGGGTCGAGGACCCTGGCTGGACACCAGCGGGAGGACTGAAAGAGCACCCCCGTCTGACGCCTTCATCGGGGTGCTCAAAGTGGGCCTTTGTACCCACTTCCTCCTCGCTGGCAGAGGTGCCGGCCACCCTTGGCCATTGCATTCTGCCCAGTTCCAAGCCATCCGTTCAGCGACTTCCCCCATGAGCTGGTCTTGTTGCTCGGGGGTCAGCTCCCTGTCCCGCCACGCCGCAAATGCGGCGCCTGACTTGGGTTGTAGGTCAGTCATTCTGTCATGTCGCATCTCCTTCTTTCTCTCCTTCTCCAAGCACATGGGACAGGCACACACACACCAGGGGTAGTTGAAATGCATTACTCTTTATTTGACAAAACAAGAAATCAAAAACTGGCATGACAGCCGGAACTCACAAACTATAGCGTTTCTCTAAGTCTTTAAAAAAGACAGGAGTAAACGAAAATGCAACGCAAGCAGGCTGCCAAGAATGAGGGTGGACCGACACTTGACAAATGAACTAAAGAGGCTTTTAAAACAAAACAGAACTCAAACTCCTACCAATAACAGAATACAATCACTTAAACTAAAACACAACCCAGCTGTGACTAATTTCTAAACCTCCCAGTGTACCCTGTCAAAATAAAAGTCCCACACATACCTACTGTACACAATGGCGGCCTCTAGTGGCCACCAATAGTCACCACACTCCAGCCTACCAGGCCTGATGTTGGAGAATCAACTTTTGTCGATTCTGTGAAATTGACCAACAAACATTTCAGTCAGCGCCGCTGTCCAAAGCAATAACGTGAACTGTGAATTCATATGAGCAGAATATTAAGGATTTAGATTCATGTGATGCTGGTAGTGTAGCTGGTGTCAAATGTAATTCGCCGTTTAATGATCTGAAGCTTTTTCATGTTTGCCAGCCAGGACTGCCTCCTTGTCTTGGACATGACCTTTTTGAAGGGGTTGTGTCCTGCGATATTGCATTGTATATTGCTAGGCTAGTTAACCGCGAGAAACAGTGCACATACCTCGAACTAAATCGTTGGATTAATTAGTTCAGGTACCTTGGCAATGATGCACATGATAAACCATGTGAAGTTCAACCTAGTTGTATGAAATTAAGTGGGCATGCAGTTCAGGTGTCTGCTCAGGCTTTTACCTGTTTTGGTGGGGGAAGAGATTGCCAGTCCATCTGAAAATGAAGTATGGCAGTTGGTACGGCAGCTCAGGCGAATAGTAGAATTTATTTGTGCTCCTGCAGTTAGCATTGACCAGATAGCTTATTTGTCAGTCCTAATTGACAAATACATTGAAACACGAATTAAGACTTTTCCAAGCCATCCACTTAAGCCAAAACATCACTACATGTGTCATTACCCTGAACTTATTGATCGATTTGGTCCTTTGATTCGGTTATGGACACTCCGTTTTGAAAGTAAGCATTCATTCTTTAAGCAGTGTGCAAGAAAATTGTGCAATTTTAAGAATTTGAGTGGTACATTAGTAGAAAGACATCAACTTCTGCAAGCATACCTAAATGATGGGAATCACTTCTCTGGCGGTTGTGTTGTAGAGAGATGACAGAGTTTGAATTAAATGACTTCAATGACAACATTAAAAGCTCTGTCGCCTCCCTTGATTTTCAGTTAGGAAATACAGTGGCAGCTAGTGAAGTGACTGTAAAAGGCACACTATACAAAAAGAACATGCATGTGGTTTTAGAAAGAAATGAAGGGGGAATTGTTTTTGGGAAGATTCAGTTAATTCTAGTAAACAACTCTTCCATTGTGTATTTTGTCATGAAGAAATATCAGACTTTCTGTCTCATTGATCAAGGAGTTCACTGCCTGAGTTCACAACACAATGGCTATTTATGCAGAAGTCAAGAAAACTTACCTGATTACTATCCTCTACCTGAGTACCCTTTGTGTGGCCTGTCTGTCATCGCTTTTCACCATTCTTTTCCCTTTCTAGAGTAATGTCTGAGTTGGAGGAAAAGATTAAGCATTCTATATTGTCAGTGCTGCCAAAGCTTCACTAAAGCTGTTAGTTTAGGGCATGGAATTGAAGATTTGGAAGATCTGGTGTATGTAAAAGAAGATGACGTATTGGAGTACTTACAACCTATTCAATGCCGAAAACGACTCTGTGCCTGGAAAATCAAGGTAAAGTAGAAATGAAAATAAATGGAGAAGGACTATTTGCAACACATAACTGTTATTATTGTATAATTCCTCAATTAAGACATGATTTATTTATCAATTTTACTCCAGAACAAAAAAGCAGCACTGAAGTTTACCAGTCGTCTGAGCCTCAGTCAACTTTCTCAAGCTCCTCAAGAAGCAGCCCAACCTCTTCTGCATCATCGTCATCGAATGTGTCTGCCTCCTGGCTTGAAACTTTTCAAGTGCCCTGGACCTCAATGCCGGCTGGTACACAGAATGCAATTGCTAATGGTCAAAGACCTACCCCAACTGATCCTTGATGATGAAATGAGGAAAACATGAAGCAAACCCAACAATGTCACAGTGTCTCACAGTTGTCCGTCAAATAGTCAGGCAATATCCTAAAAGTTTTGCCTAGATGATTTGTGACAGATAGGCTGGAAGTGGGCATGCCTCTCTTCTGTCACAGCTCAAGATAGAGCATCTTAACCGTAGCAATACACTAAATCGGCATAGTATCCAAAGCAGTGAAAGCAGAATCACAAAAAGGAAATGTTCCACTGACTCCTATGCTTGTACCAGGTGGCACCCTGAACCTCCACCTGGGGAATGTTATGACAGTCCTGAAGTGAACGGTAAAAGGTTGGAAGAGATTTTTCTTCATGAAGGATGTGCTGGAGCAGGAAAAGCAGAAGTGATTAAACTGATGGAGATAACATATTGTCTTCAGCGCTCCATGATAAATGCAATCCCATGTCCTACAGTTGCTGCTTTAAAAATCAACTGGCCCTACCTTTTCATGCCCAGGTTTATGTACAGCCATTTTGAACTTCTTACAGACAAAAGTGTTGTTTAGACAGTTGGAAAAGTCAATCTAAGAATGTGGAATGAAAATAATTGAGTTTTTCAAAAGCAAGCCAACAAACGACAATGTCCGAACAATCCTTGGCAAAAAAGGAGAGAACATGACCACCCTTGTTCTGCAGCTACTCCTTGCACACTTCAAAGAGAAGATGGATGGGCTCATTCTTCAAACAGAGGTGAGCTTAATTAATATAACTAAATAAATACACATAAGTGGTTACATGTAAGGTTTCTATTTTACTGTGCACTGACTTGTGTTCTCTTTTCATCATTTATTTATTTTATTTAAGGCAAATGCAAGTCCTGCAGATGTCGAGGGAACCCTCAATCTGCCCGAGAGTCCTCGACTGATCATTCTTGGTATATCAAGTCAAATGCATCGTTCTCTATAGAAAGAAAGAAATATTTTTCATTACATCCAAACTTTCTAGGTTGTGCTTAAATCGTTTTGTGACTCCTTACTTGAAACATTGCTAGACTGCTGTCTCTTATAACAGTGCTGGTGAAAACAGCAAGGTCACAATAATCAGTATAAAATTGTATGTTGACATGACCCCACTTTAGAGCAGATGCATTGTAAAGCTCTAAGAGCAAAAAGTACTCTAAGAGCAAAAAGTAATACTCAGCTGATACAGTGTACTGGATTAGAGGGGTACTGGGTAAGGGGGCGTCGCCCCCTCAGAGGGATAATGCCGCCCCCTCTGTTAAAATAAGCCCTAATTGAACTTTTAAAAAAAGTACTTTAAAAGACTAATGTGAAAGTTATAAAACGACAGTTTGCTTTAAAAAAAGTCTACATTTTACATACGTGTCGGTACATTCTAGACTAGATTTTCAAATCCAGGCACTTGATTGGTC
>JBBPCX010071338.1:0-10086 GCA_037974365.1 Hydrocynus forskahlii
TACTCCCTCTTGCAATCAGAGTCCCTCGCTGTCTTCAAGACCCCCCCCCCCCCTCCCCCCCTCCTCTTCAAGAAGCACCTTGGTGACTAACCAGTCCTCTCATTTCTCTCATCATTTTCTTTATATTTAAACAACCTCAGGCCCTTACCCTCAACAGTTTGTCCTTTCTTGTGTATTAACCTCAGATTTTTTTTTTCTTTTGACAGGGTTTGCTAAGGGGTGTAACTTTGCTGGCAGTAGCTTGGTCAAAAGCAGGTGTTGATTTTAGTGTAGCTTTACAGGTAGTAAACTACTTACACACTGATGTACGTCGCTCTGGATAAGAGCGTCTGCTAAAAGCCGTAAACGTGTATGAACACCCTGTATGAACAGAAAAACCTCAGACATAAGCTCAGTGACACCCACGCAATTGTCAACCAAAATATGTCTTTGCCCAAGCGCCACACCCAGCAGCTCAAAAGAATGGCAGGCATTCACACAGGCCTCATGCATCAAAAGTCATGCAAATAGAGCAGTTTCACAGAATCAACCATGCACCCAGCCCGACCACTCGAGGAGCCCAGCTCAATATTTCAGATTATTTATAATTTGTTTTGAACATCCTCGTCTCAGATGCTTGATATGAGTTCTGCAAGAGTTATGTCATTCAAACTTATGCAAGTCAGTCATGTCACATCCCTGTAACAGTGTACTTTCACTTTTTTATTCTGAACATAACTGACACCTTATTTATCCTCCTCCTACATTGTACAGCCTCAGCATCACCTCATGGTCATTATATCTAACAGCGGTGCACAGGGACTGCAGCAGGAAAGGATATTTTTGGTTGTGCGTCTCCTCGGTCATCTGCTGGACGTTGCTAGCGCAGGCCTGAATGAGCTCGTCCAGCCGCCTCTCCTCCTCCCGCAGGGCCGTCATCTCTCTGCTCAGAGTCTGCAGAGGCAGCAGCGGAATGGGTGGTCCTGAATCTGAGGGCAGACTGGAACCCCTGAAATAACCACAGCAAAGGTCATCTTTAGACACGCCCATGTGAACTCATCGACAAGCTGAAACACTCAAACCAACAAGCCTCAGGCAACAGTGATGCACCATCACGATCCAAAGGCTTTAGAAACCCAGTCAAACTCGCACTGAAATATATGTTAGGTTTAACTGCGTTTATCCAGTCAGAGGAATGTCTGTGCATCCACTGTTATAAGACAGAATAAAAAGAAAATTGTGAAATATCATACTCTTGGATGTAGGGCCATGTGAAATGACTGGCCTTCAATAGGCATCTTCATCGTTATGATGTGGATACAGTTAGCAGTATCTTTTTAATTTAGGTGGAAATACTCATTCCTACATCATTGGTTTGAAAAGGTAACAGTACCTTAAAATGTAAACTTCAGAATAAAGCATTTCTTGTGTTTTGCGATAATGGTACTTCATTATTGGTTGCATGGATGACAGTACCAGCCTGCAGCCACCCCACCCCCACCGGAATAACGATCACACTACGGCTGGAGTAAAGTTACTTTCATGTCCCCACCAATGTCACAAACCTACGTCCTTGACTGGTTTACATTAAGCCTTCTAAAGCACTACACACTCACAGCCACTGGATGTTGTTCTTGGACTTCTTTTTGATGAGGCGCACGCCTTCCAGCACGTTTGTGATGTCGTACAGCCGTCTCTTCTGGACGTTGAGCAGCCCAGCGGCCTGGTTCAGGTCCAGCACTCCGTCGGAGGACTGAGCCAGCAGCTGACAGAACTTCTTGGTCAAGAGACCCAAGGACGTGTCATAGCGCGTCTTCTCCGGTGGAGTCTTAGGAGCTGCCAACCAAAACAGTGGCAAAGACAGACCAGAACAGCTCAGCTTTGTTCCTTCAAAATACCCAAACATTTTTAGGCTGCTGTAACTGAGCACAGAATTAGAAAGGTTACAAATGTCTTCATATCTGTATTAAAAGCTGCATCTCCATACTATAGCTCATCCTTGTTTCCACAACTGGACTATGAATCAGAGTTTTTCCATTTGAAGGCCTTGTCCAGGCCTTCGGTAGACCCAAATTCAAGACTATTATATTCTAATCAAAAGAAATCTAGGCAAAATTTCTAATTTTGGTAGGGCTGCCGATCACGTCTGATCGTAAAAAAAGAGCAGATTTGTTTGACCATCAATGGAATTTCAGCTCCTACAACTTAAGGCTACAATAACTGAGGACATATCCATTAAAGCAAGTGTCCAGCAGCTTCCTGGGCAAGACTTTACAAACCCAGTTCATTAAACTGTTAACTTTCCTCTTCAATTTTACCATTAGGAATTAGGCACTCTCCTCTCACTATTGATGGGACAGCACATTTTAACTAAAGTGTTATCTGGGATTGTCACCTTAATTTCAAAATTAAGGGGGGTGCACTCATGCTCTGGACTCTGAGGGTACCCTGTTTTTCTATAACAAACCAGATAAAACAAATGCCTTGCAATATATAATTTTTTTGCCAACAGCCATTTAAAAAACCTCAGATGTTTACTGTTTATCATTGGAGATAAGTACGACGAGAGCAAAAGTTAATCATGAAAAAGAACTTGTATGGACGCCTTGAAATGTTGCACTTAATGTTCATTTCATAAGCTTGTCAGTCCATGAACTGTTAATGAAAAATGTTTAACAAAAGGTCCTTTGCCCTGTGTACGTCCCTCCTGCAAATTCTATATTCAGCACAAAACCGACGCTAGAGTGCTTTTTACATGCACAACATTTACTGGTGTGGGCGGTATACCAGTCCATCCGGTTCATCTTAATTCGAAGTATGAGTTTGGTAATTAGTCAGACTGGTGCAGCAAAAACAAGCACAGAACCTGCGAGACTAGAGTGTTTGGACACATCACAATCACTTGGCACTGATATGCTGCTAGTGACCGTTGGCAAGTCTCACACCTTCAAGATGCTATTTCTGCACATTTATTGCCATTAAACCCTCCGTGTTTGCACACTTAACGACTCTACTGTGTGAATACAGAGTGTCAATGCTGCATTCTCTCATACTAGTACTGTTACTGCTCCTGTCAACTGCACTGTATGTCGTCTTGTCCTGTAAATCATTGCACTGTTGCACTCTTCCTTCAGTCCTGCACGGCCTGCAGTCTTGTCGGTTTCTGTTGCACCATGGTTCTGGAGGAACATTCTTTCATTTCCCCGTGTACTGTTTCGGTACATTTACATTCTAGCACTGCGGGAGTTAAGTGTAAACTGTACAGTACGGATAAGGGTTTACCTTTACATTTTCTTTAAGGGTAATGTATTAAACCGAGTTTAAAATTAAATGAAAGCGTTTTGTGAGCATATTTAGGGTTTACACACAAAAAGCTTTTTTTTTACCACAACGCGTTTTTTCACTATACACGGGTGCTCTTGGAACATAACCCCCACGAAAAGCAGGGGGGTAACTGTATTGTTTAGAAAAGCACAACCAAAGTTAAGACTTGTCTTTTTAAGACAAGCTTTTTTGGTAGCTTTTATTAGCATCTATGTTAAAATTTTATATTCTGCCTTTTTCAACTTCTGTGGAATTTTATTGTTCAGCGCTTTGTGACGTCTGTCTGAAAAGCACTTTATAAATAAACTTTACTTCTGCATTAACAGGAAAATGACCTAATTCTAAGGGTTAACATGTGTGATGGTAATATATTTTGATTTTGGCCAGGGCTCTTTAACAGTTTGCTCGAATGTATGGATGGTGTTCAGCCAAGGATCATGAGGAAAGGAGGGTTTCTCTGGGGAAGCCAACGAGTGCCAGCTCTCATTCAGTCAAAAAAGTTTCTTCCAAGTTAGTTCAGTGTGTTATGATGGATCTAATCAACATAGCTGATCTACTTTTACAAAGCAAACACTTTCAACCTGTTTGAAGTCTTCTCTAAAATTACAGGCAAGAATTTGTATTGATTTCCAAGCATTTTTAGACATTTTCCCTCCAGGATTTGGTAGTATTAATATTTTACACAGGCCTTTAGCGAACTTATCCAACAAGCCCAAACGTCCCGAAGACGCAACTTTTTCCATCAATCCTGGAGCACCGAAATACTTAAGTCCTTTCAAAACAGCAGGAACAGTCAAGTTATAATTCCACAAAATGCATGGTGTTAATGCAGCTGTCAAAAAATACAACTGATTTTCCATTCATGAGTTCTCGTAGACCAGCAGCAAGCAAAATTCAGTGGAGTGAATCTTTAAAACACCTTCGCACCTCGGTTTCACGTCAAGCTCAGGAAGAGTCAGTAAGAATACCTTTAGGGCTCTTAACTCTGAGAGCTGCTCTGCGGCCCCTGGAAGGTCTGGCCGGTTCACTGTATTGGTGATCCATCTCATCCAGCTCCAAACGCCGTTTAGCCTAAAGAGAAACACATTTAATGTAAAAAAGCAAAGCCTCAGGTCTAGTCTTCGAGCAAATAAAGCAGGGTGGTGTAATGATTGTCCTGGCATTAGACTTAAACCGCTCATTAGAACTCATCCAACACAGTAAACACTTCAATCATGACATCTCCAGTGGAAATCAATGAGTCTTATCCAGCTGCCCAAACACTGAGTGGTTTAAGACAGAATACAATGTGGTGGAGTCTCACACCAAACAGGGCTTATCTGCATCCATGCACACTGAAAATATACAAATTCTGACAATCAGGAGGTCCCTTAATGAGGTTAGACTCACCCCCAATGTCCGATTTATTCATATAAACCCAAAAGGCTGCTCATTAACTTAGATGGAAAGTGACATTGAGAAGAGCATGCAAACACTTAGTGATGCTTCAGAAGGGTCTTCCCCTATTAGTAGGGCCAGGCAATGGAAAGGCTGGGAATAAGCTGTAATAAACACTTCTTGCATTTTATACTCAACCACCATAATCTGAGATAACTGAGACAACACCAAACACCTTGTTTTAAGGGGTTGAGGAGGACCAGAGTCCTCATCCACTGCCCATATTCCTCACAATCATGCACAGAAACAGATCAAATGCAGTAAAACAGACAGATAGGACTAAACCCCCACTAATGGAAGGTGCACAAAAAGACCCCATCCCCCTCTAAACATAAACCAAGGCCTATGGCTTCAGTTCACCTCAACCACACCAAACAAGGATCTTTCTTCTTTTCCTTCTACTCAAAAACATTTATATACGCCGCCTCCATGTCTATTACAGAGAATCTATCCAGTCTACAAATACATATTAGAACTATATTTCCATGCTAAAGATAAAAAAATAAATAAATCACACTGCGCTACTCTGCCTAGCTAATATTTCCCCCCACCAGCTTTTAAAAACAAAAGACCATTTGTTAGTCGACCAAAATCAACTTTAAAAACTGAACCCAGCCTTTTATCCTAATTCTGCAGTTACACAGTAAAGAGTGTTGCAGCTTTTTCTAATAACAACAACTTCAAAGTCTGAGATGTGCAAATAACTTCCTTAATGCTAATATATACTGCATAATGCATGAAAAACATAAGCCTGTGCATGTAATTTTGGCATTTAAAAAGTAATAACTGCATGCAATTAGGAGTCAAAAACAAGACACGCTTCAGTTCAATTTAAAAGCTGACATGTTAGCCGTGGCACGTTAGCCTAGCAGCTTAAAAAGATAGTTTAGATGTGAAAAACATGATTCACAGTACAGCAGCGCGTGAGTGTGTGTGTGTTTGTTACCGGAGGACGCCCTAAAGCGGGCCGGAGTACTACCCCAGCCGGAGGGCCCTGGAGGGGAGTGCTGTAGAGACTGGCCGACCCGGGATCGGACGCTTCGGCCGGCAGCGAGGCGCAGGGCGGCGGGGTGATCATCTGGATGTAGGAGGCTGAAGAATAAGCTCCGGCACGGCGATCAGCTGCGGCACACACGCCTCCATTTTGCTCCAAACCAGAGCCACCAAGCCCGGACATGATCGCCCTGTGTGGGGCCGAGGAGAGCTCCTTTCTCATCTTCCCCCGCCTCCAAGTCTCCGTTTGTGTTGCTTCTTGTTTGGGGACGTTTTTCTGCAAATCCCCCCAAGAAACGCCTCCAATATACACCGATATCGAGAGGACACACTCTTATTAATCCGTATCTGCCGGGCCGAGCCAGTATCAACGGCAGAAAACGGCAGATGGACGCGATTAAAACGAAGAAGCGAACTTCTTCCCCGGGCTCTTAAAAATGGCTCCAGGAAGCGGACAATGAATGAAGGGATGCGGTTTACGCGCCAAACGCCCTCCCGCGAAACTCGGATTTCCCGGGAAATTTTTGAAATGAATTTGCATGCTCGAAGCCGTTAGCTGTCTGCAGTGCAGCCGGCTCCGTGATTGGTCAGCATGGGGAGGCGACAGCCAATGAAAACGAGAGAAACTCGCCAGCGCCGCAGCCTCAGAAAAAACGAACGTTGTAAATATGAATACACAATATTGTTACACATTTATTACATTTTGTTTACTTATACAGAATTATGTATACATTTTCATGTTATGTACACGATACTACTACTATTATGATTATTTTTGTTATAATTGTTTTTTTTACTTTACACTCCATAATCATTATGACACAATAACTACACTATAAATATATTACATGATTAATATTAGCATATTTATACAAATGCACATTATTACATAATTATTAGAGCGATTGTCTATAATACATAATTGTTATACATACCTTTTAATGTTATGTACACTATATTACATTATAATAATTATTGTTATAAGTTACTTATTACATAATCATGACAAAAATAGCTGCATTATATACTTCCACAACATAGATATTACTGATTATTAGAATTAATGCACATTACACAATTATTAAAATGATTACATAATTACACATTTTAATGTTATGTACACTATATTATCATTATTACTTTTGTTGTTACTTGTTAACTGCATTATAAATGTACTTCCACAACATGAAAATATTCCTGCATATTTATATGAATACACATTAACACGTGTGCATGGTGTGCATGCTTCTGAATACCGCATGGAATCCAAAAAATAATGTATTTTCTATATTAAATTGTATAATTACAGTTAAAACAATGACTGAATTAAAAATGTAGAATGTCAGCTTTAATGAGGGCATTTATATTCTTTCTGGATATAACAGAATTATTTATAAACCATTTACATAACTACTTAATACACACATACTTTATATTGCAGATCTTTTGTCTTATATCTATTACTGTAACCTGTGAGACCAGCTGGTGTTTGCTAGGTCATCTGTTATCACTTAATTCAACACCGTGATCCCACTTCTTAACAAGTGTCGGTTTTAGCATATGTAATGTTTTGGCTCAGTGATTTATTCTAATTTTTGTTTTTCATTCTGAGAAGTAAATGATAGAGAAATGATACTGTGCTTATAAATTGTTGCATTCTAATCGATCTGAACAATCTAAAACTCTTGCATAGTTAAGGGGAACATTGTGTTTGTGGAACAACCTGGACTAAAACGTCCTTTTAGTTTTTGATTAGATTCAAATCTAGTCTCACACAGCCTCCTTGTGAAGTAGATCGCTTTTGGGCACTTCTTACACAACCTATGAAAATCAATGTATCATAGGACAATCAGAAGCTTATACACATTGGTGCTGTCAGAACAAAACCTTTAACTTTTTAAAAATAAAGGAAAAGAAACATCTAATCTTATAATGGAAGTTAATGTAAATTTTGACCATTTATATTAGTGATGTTTTCCAAATTATGTTAACATATTATGTTAAGTTTTGTTTTGAAATCCAAAAATAAAATACTGTAGGAGGATCTTTTCTCTACATCTGTAAACAGTAGCATGTAACTTTGAATGTTTACCATGATAAACACATCAAATATATTTTATTTTGCATTTACACAAACAGCTGCACTGACTCCACAGACTCAGGATTAAACTATAATAAGCTGTTCACTTAGGAATATCATGGCTAATTTAAAAAATAAAATGAGAAACATGAAGAAGAGTGTGTAGCTCCCTTGACAAAATTTCTTTCAGTTGAAATGTCTTAAATAAAAAATTAGAGGTCCTTTGTTGGCACGAGAAATAAAACCGTTAATCATCATCATCAAATTTGATCTTTTTTCCTTGGAAAGCTGTGATTTGAGACTGCTGCTCTTTTCTTTTTCGACTGGCTTCCCATGACGGATGGAGGGCCTGCTGGGAATGCTGAGGGGGTTTGCCAGGTGCACCTTTATTGCTCTGGGTGTGTTTCTGCTCAAACGCAGGTTTGCCTGGTCTTGTTCCTGAAACACCCATCTGTTTTGGACCTGGACCTTTAGGCCCAGCAGCTGGTGGCCTTCTGTCAGTTCCAGGGTTTTGGCTTTTAAACCAAGACGGTCTTGCATCTCCGTCAGGTTGTTTCTTCTGGTTCTGGAAGCGCGGTGGCTTTGGACCATAAGGTTTCCCCTTGTGAGAGGTACCGCTAGATTTGGACAAAGTTGAGCAGAAGACTGATTGCATTTTGAACTCGCTGGCCTCTTTAACACTCTGTCCTTCAAATGCTGCTTCAGATTCACTCTTAATCTTTACAGGTGCAGCGCTTTTCTTTTTCTTCAGCTTGCTCACTTTGCCAATGAAGAAGTCGTCTTCCTCACTGTCCTCAGACAGAGAAGACTGCTTGTGAAAACGTTCCTCAGTGCTGTCATCAAAATACTCCTTGTCCTCCTCACCATCGGATGCCTCCAAGTTACTCTCCTCTTCGCTGCCTTCGACCTCTGGCTTCTTGGTTTCAGGTTTGATGTCTCGCCCTGATGGTGGCGCTTTCCTCACTGGTGTTTCTTCGCTCTTGGCCGGCGTTGCAAGGACAGCGTCTGCTGTAAGAGATGTTTTAGAAATACTTTTTACAGTCACTTGTTCAGTCACTGCCAGTTTAGATTTTACAGTCTGTTTAGATGATGGTACTGAAAGAGGCCTGATGCCCATTGATGGCTTTGCAACATTGGACCCTTTAGTCGCATTCAAGGGTTTGGCTTTGTCTTTTCCTTTCGCATTTTCTTCTGTGTTGTCATCATCACTATCCGAACCACTGCCCTCTTCTTCATCTACGTGGTCCTCCTCCTCTTCCTCCTCACCAGAAGCGCCAACCTCAATCTCATATTCATCATCAGAATCCTCTCCCTCATCATCACTATCTTCAGCTGTTGTCATGTTCTTCTCTTCAGCCTGTGCAGCCTTAGTCCTTTCTTTTTCAAGAGCTTCCCGGACATCCTGGAGTTTCTTGATGAAACGTGCGTGTGTAGCGATCCGCGCTATGGCTCTCTCTACTGGGCTGGACTCTGGGTTCTCCAACACTTCTTCCACATTAATGTTCCCCTGAAGGGCTCTTGTGGTCACATGGTCAGGTAAAAGACCCCTCAGAACCTGGACCTCCTTCTGAAGTCTTGCTATGCACTCTTGGTTCTCTTTAAGTTCAGAACCTTCACCCTTCGTTTTCCTAAGACTGGCTATCTGCTGAGTGAGCTTCCGGATAATCAGCATTCTCAGTTTCTTCACCTCTTTCCTCATCCTCGCCACCTCAGCAGGCGCGCTGCCTGATGATTTCTGTAAGAGAAAAACACTATTCAGGAAAATATTACATATAAACACATATTACAGAAGCCTAGTTGTGATCTACAAAGCAGCTTTATCCTCAGATTTAAACAAGCTGTCACTGCGCCTTTAAGCACTCGTAAATAAGTATATAACCTCTGGTCTGACAGGCTGCCCTACATTGTCTCTAATTCAAAAGTAGTTCAGGTTGAAACGTTCCTTATAACTTCTGTTTGAAAGGGCAGGGCTAAATTGGTATATGCTGAATAGGCCAACATGTAGACATATGCAAAAATGCTGGTACATCAAACAGAGTGAATTCTAATCTAATCTAATGAACTTGGGGACGATGTGTGTGCAGATGTACGATGGCGTGTGTGTGAAGGTGTGTAGATGTACGATGGTGTGTGGGTGAAGGTGTGTAGATGTATGATGGTGTGTGTGTGAAGGTGTGTAGATGTATGAATGTGTGTGTGTGAAGGTGTGCAGACGTACGATGGTGTGTGTGAAGGTGTGCAGACGTACGATGGTGTGTGTGAAGGTGTGTAGA
>JBBPCX010071339.1:0-10085 GCA_037974365.1 Hydrocynus forskahlii
AAAACGTTAGTGTTCCATTTCGGACAACACTTACCCACGGCAGTGTGCACTACAGAAGGAAGTGCTCAGTGCGCACTGTGCACTACATTCCAGTGCTCTCACGTAAGTGTGCGATTTCGGACACACTCATTCTCTCTGGGTACACCGGCCAGCTGCACTCAGCCTTCAAAATAAAAGACCCAAAACTAAATACAACAGAAAAGGGCGGCCGCCGTCACATGTGGGAGATATATATTCTATTGGATTATCACTTGTGTATATGTCACAAATACGTTATTTGTGTTGATTGTTTCACATTATAAATGCATTTATAATATGATAAACTTTAATGGCATCTTCCTGCTCAATGATACCATGGATTTCATGGACCAAGAGGTATCTGTAAGCTTTTGGAAATGTATCAGTTAACTTAAATAGAAACAAAAAGTTTGAAAATATTACCTTATCAGTGTTGTTATACACGACTTACTGATTTTCAGTTGCTGTAATGTGTATACACAAGAGCTTCAAGGTACATTAGACTATATCAACAAGTTTATTTTTGTCATGGCTGAAACAATATAAAATGATGAAGTGGACTAATATTTCAGCAAGTAATAAATTACCTATTTGTGTGACTGTTTATTTACTAATCACTAAATCTTATACTAAGAATACATATCTGGTCAAAAATATTAATAAATGAAAAGATGGTTCTTGACTGTAAGTTAGCTTGAAGACAGTTTTTCCATGCTGTGTTAATGTTGTATGCTTGTATAGTCTTATATTATAGTCTTGTGCAAATTTAATGGGCAGTTTTGCTTTAGGTTGCAGATAAAAATTTATGTGGATGTGTGGGCGTGCAGTTGGTTAAAATGTGTGTTTCAGTCAGTTCCTAATTTCAGAGATTGGAACCTAAGCTCAGCAAAATGGAAACAAACCTCACAAACATGTAATCTGTTAAAACACCAGAAAAAAAAAGAACAGCACAAGAGTGGCCTCTAGCGGCTGCTGACAGGACATGAAAAATTCTGCACAACGAATAATGTTATCAAGATAAACACATACATATAAATACAAACCTAAGTGTGTATTAAAACAGTTGTCAATTTAAAACATTAATTGATTAATTGGAGGTATTTTCAACAAGCTCACTGAGCAGAATTTTTCATGTCCTGTCAGCAGCCGCTAGAGGCCACTCTTGTGCTGTTCTTTGTTTTCTGGTGTTTTGGGGGCTTTTATTTTGATATGGAGCACACAGGCCTTAGATTTATTTATATCATGTGTTTCAGCTGGCCGGTGTGCTCAGAAAAATGAGATCTGTGTTCGTATTGGTTTATAGTTTTTGGTTAGAGATATTTAAGTTCATGTGTGGTGGACCTCAGAGTCGGTCCACTGTCATATTGGCTTTATTTTGAGTGTTTCTGCATTCTCCTTTTGTTCTTGATTCTGAGTTTGTTTGCTGGACCTCGTGCCGATTTTGCTTTGTGTCCAAATAAAGAGTATTCAGAATGGAAGTCTGCGCGTGCGCCCGTCTTCAATGCCTGGGAGATCTGAGGGAGAAGCGTGACAGAATTGTGTGTGTTAAGCAATAGGATTCGTTTATTATGATTCACTCCTGTTGTATTATAGAAAAAGTCAAGGATTGCACTAAGCAAATTAAAAAGGCTCCATTCCACACAAAAAGACATGTTTGTCTTCAAAGACATCAGAATCTAAAAAACAAATCTGGATTACATCTCAATTCTGGCTGAAAGATATAAGTTGTATGTCTGTTTTGCTTTACACTATTCCCAGTGAAAGAAGTATGAATGGCTGATAGTGTCAAACACTATTCAGTGTCATTCTTAGCTCAGAATATGCAATCTGATGGAATGTATAATTACATAAAATCTATACAGTTCCTCTGAGCAGTACACGTTTGATGGACATTCTAGCTCTTCTGTTTTAGGGAACTAACAAGCGACATAATCATTATGAGGGAAGAAACCAAAGTGGCAATATCTGGAGGTATGCACGCTCTTATCAGTATCATGACTATTGCACTACATCATTTTTTATTTGCAAATTTTTAAATTCATATTTCCTAGGTTTGATTCTGTAGATTCTGAATGCCTTGGAACACCAGCTGAACTGTATATTGAAGGCATGGGCCTTTGTCTTCAGAGTAATTATGGTATGGTATGGTATTTCCCCCCTTTTGTGTTTTAATGTAATTCTGTCCTTTTTATACCACAGATAGTATGAACTACCAATTCAACATTTTATGCATATCACAAATGTCTTGGCTCTGCATGGTAATTGTTTGGACTCTAATTATTCTCATCTTGTCTTTGCAGAAAACAGCACATTAGCCCAAATCTGGAAAAGAATGGATGGTGTCTTGCTGGAGATCATGTCCCTTATAGAGTGTCTGGAGTCAGACCGGCAGGAGGCCAAAGAGGCACTGAACAAAGAACAGCTAAAGGCACAGACTCTCAGAAGAAAGCAGGACAGTCTTTCGCTATGGAAACAGCAGCAGTTCCCTGCAGCAGTGCAAATAGGTAGGTGTGAATAATGTGAATGAAGAATTATTCTTAACCATTTCAAATTAGATAAATCTCGGAAAATTTAGGCTACAAATGTTTGTGTTTTTTAATATCGAGACACTTTTGTTTAAGTAAAGTGTTTTTCCCCAAAAATGTGCTGGGCCAAAATGGGGCAAAATGTCCCCTTTTTCTATGAAGTTTGGCATTTACAGGATGATGATACATAAACCTACTCATAGTTCAAGCAACTAAATTGGAATACCAACCAATAAAATTTTTATATCACAGAATAATGATATTTTAGAGTAATTTGTTACTTCATACTGGTGATAAAGGGAATGTTTATTACTTCTGTTGCATCGATACGGTTGCAATAATGAATGCACAACTGAACTTTGAACATGTAAATGCTCTACTGAATGACCGCATGTGTGTCATTAGATAGACCTTAACTGGGCCAAAACGTGTTGGCAGGGCCAAACGTGTTTTCACCAGGGAAGCAGTATTAAAATCTCTTGCACCAGTATAGTGGGTGATATACCAGTTAAATTCTTCTTACTTTAGCCTTCTTACTTTAGCCTCTGTGCTAGTTGGTAGCCTAGTGGTTAGGGCATTCACCATGCAATCAGGAAGTCATGGGTTTGATTCCCAAGACTGCTAAGCACTTCTGAGGTACCCTTGAGCAAGGTACCACCCCCACACACTGCTCTCCATTCCTGCTGCTTCACTTGGTGAATTGGTTAAATGCAGAGAAAGAATTTTGTGCTGTTCACACTATGTACATTGGTGTGTTCACGTATGACAGAATGGTCACTTTCACTAAAGGCAAGACCAGATACGCATTTTACAAACAGTCTAACACACGTTAGGTTTGGCCCTATAATTTGAACTGATCAAAACAGAAGTGAGTGATATTTCTTGCCACCATGTCTGAAATGAGGATTCAGAAGAGATTAAATGTATGTTCATTATTTAATATAATTTTTTGCCTGTTTCTGTTGTTTCTTCCCAGAGTATGAGGTCTGCTTAAGAGACATTACTGAGCTAAAGTGGCATCTTAAAGTAAAGAGTGATCAAATGCAGAGCATGAGAAAGAGCCTGAGCCACACAGAGGCACAGAATTGTTGGCTGGTCGAGCATATTGATTTTGTGAGGAAATACGGCCCACTTGTGAAGGAGAAGCTGCAGCTGGAGAGTGAAATCATAAAGCAGATCAAATCAGCCCAAACTGAGGTGAGAATAGCCAGGCTTTGCCATTTTTGTGCTCACCATTTAACTTTGGAAAGTTAAAATCAATACATTCTTTTAAAAAATAAAAAAAATTGTAATGATGGAATAAGCTTCACCTGACCTATAAAAGTTCAGATTGTATACGTGATGGATCAGATCTGAATAGGTGTGCATAGAACCTTTTTTTCCAGATAGTAGTTCCATTATTAAAGAAGGCTGTATACAGGTTAATCTTATGTAAATTATTTAATCAACATTGCTTGTAACTTTAGAATTAGGGGAGTGTTTTCCATCCAACTTGAAAGAAATGTTGACTGAAAAATACAGTCATGTGCAAAGATTGGAATTTTTCTGTTCTTAAATTTTCCATATTTTTTAGTTTGACATACTGTATAAAGACTTATGGTTTTATCATTTTTAAAATGGTTTTTATTACCGTACCCTATGAAACAGCTATTTCAATTTAGTAGCTCAGAATGATCAGTTTATAGCAGGGGTCACCAACCTTTTTGAAACTGAGAGCTACTTCATGGGTACTGAGCCATAGGAGGGCTACCAGTTTGATACACTAGAACAGCGTTTACCTAAACATATCTAAACTTCATGCACAATAAACATGTTCTAAATGCTTTTTTTTAGATCTTGTCATTTTCAAGTCTGTATAAATGCAAATGCTAAATTAAATGTTAGATGCTGCTCACTGTTGAGTTATTTTTAGACCAGGTCTGCGGGCTACTCATGTGGTCATTGGGGGCACCATATTGGTGACCCCTGGTTTATGGTGTATACTACTGTTCACATATCAAATATTTAGTAATTTAACTGCAGGATATTAAAGTAAATGGTAGACAAATCGTAGAAAGCTGCCTTTCCTACGTTCTTATTACTTTAAATTATCCAAAAGGAACTTGTGGCATCCAGCAGTTGGCAAAATGTACTTATGGCAAAATGGATGATGATGAAACACATTGAATGCCACATAAGATGCTTTATGTAACACATTTAACCTTAATAAGCTTAATTACTTCAGAATAGTCTTAAGGGAACATTCAGCTTAAGGTGTTTAATGCAGAGGTAGAAAAATTGGGAGTATTATTACTTTGTTCCACATCGAATGGTCCTGCCAATCATAATAGATGTAATTTGCATACAGCGAGCACCAGAATTATCATGCAGTAGTGATTTTAGTTTTGCTCTGTATTTTAGAACAAAAGAAAGCTGCCTTAGGTGAACTTCTAAAAAAAAAATAGAGGTTTTAAAAAATATTGGCACCCCCATTATTGGTCAGAATAACAGTATGCCTGCTTTCTATAATGCTTAACAAGGTTGGAGAACACTTGTTGAGTGACCATTTGTCAAATTTTAATACTTGCTTGTGCACTGCATTCTTCAATACACACTGCAGGGTTTTAATTGTGTATGCATTTTGAGACTGTAAGGGCCATTGCAAAACTACTTCAACTATTTCTGTATGGATTTTTATTTGTGTTTGGAGGAGCCACGTCTACCTACTGATTCAACCTTCTTCCTGAGGCAGACAGATTTTAGGCTAAAATCTAGTATTTAGTAGTATTCAGTTTGCCATTAAATTGTATAAACTACTGAGAGCACTAGCAGCATAACAACTCCAAAACACCAATGATGCACCATTGTATTTGACAGGGGATGTCGGATGCTTTTCTTTGAATGCAGTCCATTTTTTCCCCTTCAAATCAGTGTTCAGCTAAGCTGTGCAGTTCTGAAACTGATTTTTTTGGTTCTTCTTTGCCCCCTGCTTACCATCCTTCTCACTGTACTTTCTCATGCCCTTCCTGGCAACTTCTTAACTGTTCCATTCTTTTCAAACTATTTTGTTGCCCTTATTGTGTGTAATGGTAACTTCAACTGATTCCTGTTTCCTAATCTGCATAGGTCCACAGCCTTATGTCTCATTTAAATGTACAGCTCTTTGATTTTACTTATATTGATAGTTAATTTTCATCTGTTTGTAAGCTCATATTAAGATCCCAGATAAACAGCAAAATGTCAGAGACAGTAATGAGGTTTCAGAAGACAAAGAGCAATAAAAAGAAGGAAGATTTTCCCCAATAAAATGCAAATTTTCTTTACGAGTGCTCTTGAACAAACACTATTTGACAACATGTTAGAGGAACATTTGAATCATGTTGTGTATTGTTCATTTAAAGATAGAGATAGGAAATATTTTTGGTACATAAAAATCACACAAATGTTAGAAGTGGAATATTAGAAAAAATGTTAAAAAAGAAGAAAATAAAATGCACCATGGAATTTGTAAGGGGGCAACTATGAGACAATGACTACAAAATTTGCTCTTCAGTTTTACTATTAAAATGACTATTTCTTTGCTCTCAACAGGCCTTACACCAAATCAGGCAATATCTTATGATTTGAATTTACACTTGGGAGTCATATGTATAAAGAATTAGTAGTATGTTTCTTTGCGGTTTCATGTAGGCTTATGAGACGTTCACCAAGCTGTCCCATGAGCTGAGTAGTTTCCACCAGGAGCTGGGGAGTCAGGAACTGCTGGCGAATAAAGAAAGGAATTTGATGACCATGGAGCTCAAAGATGTACACACTCACCTTAAAGATCTAATGTGAGTCGCTAACAACGCATCAGTATTTTCAATTATCGGCAGATAAAATAGCAGAAAGTTGACATTGTGTCAAATATTGATCAGTCATCTAGAGATGGATTTAAACCTAGTCCTGGCATAGATTGTCCTTTCAGCAAAGATTATCCAGCCAAAATGCTGTGCAGTCCAGCATTAGGCTTAATCCCTGTTGAGGAACCTGACCCTTAACGTACTGGATAAAAATACAAAAAATACTGAAACTCCTTAAATAAACCCTAAAGAATCAATTGATAATATTTCCCAAACAAACTAGTGTATAAAGATGCAATATTATCAGTTTATCCTTTTTTTCCCCAATTTATTTTTTATCTTTATGGTATTGTTACCTGACAGCTTGGTGCACACTAAAAGGAAAGAAAAGAATGTCAATGGTTGCACCCTGTTAAACCATCTTCAGTGCTTATATTTGCAGGTAATAATGCAATAATGACATTTTAAATTATAATCATGTACAAAATATATACAGTATAAATCAAAGCATACAGTTTAATGTATATTAAGAAAACAGTGCCGCACTTTAAGGTACTTTTGTTTTTTTTTCCTTCACGATTTGTGAACATTGTAATATATTTTGGGAAAATGCTGAACTGAATTGAATGTAAAATAGCACAAATATTTGCCCTTTATCATTATACTTTCACCAGCACATCAGAAATCAGTATTAACATGCAGTACTTGTATTACAGCAAATGAGGCACTGGGGGTCACTAAACTGCCAGGCTCTGGTATCACTCCTGGATTCAAGCACTATTTTGAGCCCTTCTTTTGTTTGTTATAGTACCACCACATATTAGGAAGTTTGTTAATGTACCACCATCATGGGAATGAAGCTCTGTAATTGTTAGGTGCTTCTGTAAGGTTGAGGTTAACAGTCGCAGTAAGGTACGTTACAGTGAATTAAATAAAGCGTGTGGGCTTCTTGATATGTGTAACATGGACACACTTTAATATGCACAATAAAACTAGTAGCAATAATTATTTGACAAAAGAGAGTCTACATAAGTGAATATATGTTATATACGATATGTTATATGTTCATATATGATATGTGATACCTGTTATGATGTTTATTTTTTGGAAAGGTTGGAATGTTGGAACAGACCAACAAGTAGTAATAGCAGATTTAACAAATATGAATACAATACATTTTACTCAATATTCCACAAACTGTACCACACTATATCCTGTTAAACAGGGCTAATTATGCTCTTTTTGGAATGAAGCATGCGTTCAGTCAGAACACATGCAGTTAACAACTTTATTGAAGGAAACAAACAGATGCTGTTTAGATTAGAGTGACAAAAGTAGGGCAAGTTTTATCTGTAATCACAGTGTTGTGTTTACATATAAAACTCATAAATTATTATTGTTCTCTGAAAAATCACAGTTGTATGTCGGGTCAGAAATTCAAAGAACATAATCCCTGATAATACTGTCCTTCTTTTCTGCTTTCAGCTCTGATCTTCAGCAAGTGAAGTCTTATTGGGATTTTTATTGCACCAAAGTTCATGAGTCTGAGAAGAATATTGCATTAAAAGATAAACAACTTGATTCCATGCTTCTGCAGATTCCCCTTATAGAAACACAGGAAGCCAAAATAAATGACATTGTGAGTTATGCAGTGCAATTCAAACCAAATAATTCAGTGTAGTTTGATGTAAAATTGTATACTGTAGAAAACCTTACCAGCTGTGATTTATTTCCAGTGGTGGTGATAAGTGATAGGACATTATTATATTTGCTATTCAAAACCTATATATATATAGCTGTGTGTGTGTGTGTGCATGTCCATCTTTGTGTGTATCTCAAAACTATTGTACACACAAAGTATCTCAAAACTATTGTAAAGCAATGTGTCAGGGATCAGCACCACTCATACTCTTGAACCACTCAAACATTTGGCTCTTCATAAAGATAGATTTGATGTTTTGCTAAACGATTACTTTAAACTCTTCCCATCACCACTCCTGTGACTGATTCTGACTGATTCTGTACGTTTTCTAGAATGGAGCACATTACATCAAAATAATAACTTCGTTTACATCATATTGGTAGCCTGGTTTGAGATTAGTGAAATTCTCCTGCAAAAACTCATTTGCTTTAGGTTCTGGAACTACGAGCAAAACTGCAAGATCAAGACAGAGAAATGCAGGAAAAGCAGAATGAAACTGTACAGCTTCAAAAACAGATCCAAACAACTGTAAGTACATGTATTTGATATTAATTACAGAAAAACAGCTGTTAGTTGTTTTAGAATTTGTAAGTGAAAGGTAATCTTATGTGATTGGGAAGCATGTTAAAAGTGATGTTATATATGTCCTCTGGAGGGCAGGAAAGGGCCATGAATTTTTTTTTTTTTTTTTGGTCACCAGTCCATACTCCTCTTAATCACAATACCACCATTTTGTTTTAAAGCTACACTCCTGTTTCAGAACTTTTTAAAAGAGTACACATGACAAAGTCAGTTGACAGCAGATAGTGTAAGTCACAAAGGTGACCTTTCGGTAATGATTTGATTATTGCTTGATAAAGCTTCATTTCTATAGAAAATGTAGATGAATACTCCCTATTATGTGCAAATCTCCTAAACAAGAAAGTGACAAGCAGTATTTTCATGACTTAAATTGCCTTAAAAGTCCAGTTAGACAAATATTATCAACTGTATCAAATATACAGATGTGATTTCTTTTTTACATTGCTGTATATTTGCTCACTATTTTATGAGGATACATGTATATCTGTCATTTGCCAGAGGCATGATGGCGAAACAAAACTTTCTGAGTGTGAAGAGGTCTTCAATAGGAAGAGACAAGAGCTCCTGCACCTGCAGGATGAAAATAAAGAGCAGGAGATTGAATTTGAGGACTTGAATAAGAAGATCCACCAAAGGTTTGCAGTCTTCTGGAAATGTCTATTGTATGACTTAGATGCTTTTATATATTTCAGTCCAAAGCAATACTGCATATATCACTTAACTGGAGTAAATTAAACATTTGCTTTCTGATTTCAGTATCATTTAGGAGTTATGAGAAGGGTTGATGTGTTCAAATGTGTACATAAAAGTACACTGTAAGCCTAAAAGTAGACACCTGTAGATTTCAGACCATGGTGATTATTAATAACATTATACCTCTATTTGAGTAACAACCTTTGATCTTCTGGGAATTTGATTGATGATTGATGCTGAGGTTGGACAAATAATATTTAGCATGTTGTAACATTAGGTCTAATTTGCAGAAACCAAAACAGAATGCTAAGAAGCTATGCCCGCATCGCCATTTTATTTGTTTATTTGACCATATTATCTGACAAGTCGCTGATGAAACACAGTTGTATCAGTCGTTTTTTGTGTGTGCTGTTGGCAAATTGGTTTTGGCATAGAGCATCATCACAGCCATAGATGCTCTGGTTTACACTGTCAGTTGAAGGTGATCGATCTGGGCCAACTGAATGGACCTCATGATTAGTGGGGTTCCATCACTCCACAGTCCAATGGTGTAGACCTTGTACTTCTCTAGCTAACGCATGATTCAGATTTGGTGGCTTCAGGATAATGTGTGGCTGCTCCAGAGCATCCCCTTTCTAATGTCAGTGCTTTGTATGGAGATAACAGAAGCTGCATATGTGCAACTGAATACCTGTGTCAGCAACTGATGCACCTTAATATAGTGTCTCGATACTTTTGAACAAA
>JBBPCX010071340.1:0-10084 GCA_037974365.1 Hydrocynus forskahlii
TATATAAAAAAATATAAAAATATATATATATATATATAGAAATTCTATATAAAACATAAAATATTTTTGGCTATTCGTTTTTTGGCCTTTGGGCTGCCTTTTGGCCTGAATCGATTGCTCTTTATTCCCAGCTTTTATCAGGAAAGTGGACCTTGTGGAGTTTAATCAACAGCACCAACGTGACTAGCCTGCCCTGTTAGATGTTGGTGAAAGGTAATGAAAGTAGAGCAGAACAGAAACCAAAGCAGGGGTAAATGCAGAAAAGTCTTATCCAGGGTACAGAAACAGAAATTGCCACAGCCACAGATTAGAAATGTGCCAAAGTACAAAGTATACATACATTAATTGATTTATTCATCACTTGGTTTTTTAAAACAGTTTTATTAACTGTATTTATTGTGAGTTATTTTGAGTTTTTATTTTGGGCCAAGAATTTTCATTTTCTGCAGCAGGTCTTGATATGGCTTCTTTCATGGGAGCTATTCCAGTTTATGTATTTGTCAGTGTGTCTTTCACAGGTGTTTATATAAATATACATTAAAAAAATTGTGTGTATTGTAAAACCTCTAGAAAATATGTATTCTGAACAAATGTTACATTACAGTAATTGTACAGTAATACAGAAAAAAATATATACGTATGTATGTGTGTGTGTATAGATAGATAGATAGATAGATAGATAGCTGCTGACGTTGCAAATGGATTAATCCAGGTTTCTGGTATCCTTTTTTAGAAATCTCAGTGTTTTTGTCTATGGCCTTTGCTCTAATTCCAGCTATGTGTGTGTTTGTGAATGTGTGGGTGTGTGTCTCTTAATCCTGAACCCTTTTCACGCCTCCCTTCTCTCTGCCTCCTCTCACATGCGGTCACTGTTTAATGTAGGAGAAAGCTGAACTGCAGGTTAGTAAGAGCTGCTTTGCCTTTTGCCTTTCGCTGTCCTTGTCTACTTCATGTGTGAGTCTTCCACATCATTCCTCTACACTCGCCCATCCACCAGAGAAATGTCTAGGCTTCTGGAGACTGTTGGAGACTGACAAAAATAGTCTCTCGTCTTCTCAAAACTGGACCAGGAGCTGCCATCTTAATTTTGCCCTTCACATCCAGTCTCTGTTCAGAACTTTGTGCTAGTTTCACTTTCATTTGATCGCCTGTAGTTGTTTTTTGTTTTTATGTGCCATTTTTCAGTCAATTTACATTCCATAATCATTTACTACCATCACCTGTTAAAATTCATTCTTCTGTTGGTGTTTTGTATTTGTTGTGCATCAGTGTGTGGTAGGTATTTGTTATGCATCAGTGTGTGGTAGGTATTTGTTGTGCATCAGTGTGTGGTAGGTATTTGTTGTGCATCAGTGTGTGGTAGGTATTTGTTGTGCATCAGTGTGTGGTAGGTATTTGTTAGGCATCAGTGTGTGGTAGGTATTTGTTATGCATCAGTGTGTGGTAGGTATTTGTTATGCATCAGTGTGTGGTAGGTCTGCACAATGTATTTTTGCAGTATTGACCTTTGTAAAGAGAAAAGAATATTCAAATGGTCCTCTGAGAAAATATCATTCATTACAAGGTGTTAGCATCCTACAAAACCTTAGACATTCCAGATCAGTGTTCCCGTGGGTGTTTTGGTGAATAAAGGCATTCATGTGATCCCACAAGTGTAGCTATTTTTGGCTCAGGCCCGTCACATCAGTGTGTTTATGTGTGGCATTGACTGTGTTTCATGTTTTGTTTTTTTCACTTGAAGTAAAGCAAACTAAAGGGGCCCCTTATAGTCACATGTGAACAATGAAGTTCTTTCTCTGCATTTAACCCATTCACCAAGTGAAGCAACGGGCAGCCAGTGATGCAGTGGGAGCAGTGTGTGGGGACAGTATCTTGCTCAAGGAGACCTCAGTGGTGCCAGTGGCAGTCCTGGGACTCGAACCCATGATCTTCCGATTGCAGGGGCAACTCCATAACCACCAGGCCAACAGCTGCCCTTAAAATATGCCCTTTGTTGAGGACATGGACTTGTTTACTTACTTGCCCCGTTCTTTGGGAGATTGTGTTTAATCATGGCCAGGATTTCAAGAGAGCAAAATTGGCCTCGCTTGTTCTGTGCGGGTAGAAAGGCCTTCTCTCCCCATAAGTCTATGTGATACTTACCAATGCTGCATCAGTTGGCTGATATAATGGAATTGACAGTTAGTGTTCACCTAAAGATATTGATCTGTCCAGTGATGCTCTTTTAGAGTTTGCAGTGGTTTGAAAGGGTGTGGTGGTTCTTCACATGATTTGGAAGAAGCATGTCCTACACTTTTTTTTTTTCTCCAAACTACTAATGTAAACGACTTCATGTGTGCTAAGCTTATGACACGTTTCTGACTCGGAAAGATACTGTTGTAAAATAGTATCTTCAGTAATCAAGATCGCAAATGACTGGCTTAAAACTGATGGGGTCTGATCTGATTGGCTGAACTTTTTCAAAGTTTCAAAGATTGCAGAGGATTGTCAAGTATCTCCGCCACAACCCTCCTTGCTTGGCATCATTTTGGGTGATGTGATGGGGGAAGACGTAGCTCTTAGAAATGTAAATGATTACTACATACAGATTATTTTAAATATAGCTTATATTGAGTATGACATTTTAATTAGAATGAGTATACATTTCTTTGCTTGGCATCATCATCTCTCGCTCTCTCTCTCTCGCTCTCGCTCTCACTCTCTCTGTTTATCTATCTATCTATCTATTTATCTATATATATAATTTATATTTTTATTATATTGGGCATAATATTCTGTATTGTGCAGCCCTAACATGTAGTCGATGTAGTCTGTTTTAGTATCATCTGTTACCTAAATAATACATGTACGTATACATTTTGAATGGCATGCAGTAAATAAAAAATGCATGTATGTTATGAGTCAGAATACAGACCTGAAGGTGTCATGCTGTGTATAACCCTCATTGTTTGTGGTAACGACTGTGTTGTAATGAGTTTGGAGGCCATGGGAGCCAGCTCATACAGTTTGGGAGGGTGTGTGTTGAGTCAGCAAAAGCAGGTTTATTACTTTAGCATGGGGGATGGAGAGGTAGAGTCAGTAACTTTCCTCTGTTTTAGCTCAATGAGGCTGTCAATTCACAGCCTGTCTGTCTGGACAAAGCCACAGAGGAGAGTGCTGGCAGCAAATTCATTGCCACACATTTAGCTAAAGCTGTCTTTTTTTGCAAGTCCTCATCAGTTTGGACTACAAGTCAAAAGTTTAGACACACCTTCTCATTCAGTGATTTCCTTTGTTTTTATTATACTTTGTAGCTTAATATTGAAAACATCACCTATTGCTCTGATGACAGCTTTGCATACTCTTGGCATTTTTTCAATCAGATTCGTGAGGGATCGTCCTGGAATGGTATTTAATTAACAGGCGTTATTCGTCAAGAATTCATTTGTGGAATTTCTTGCCTTTTTAATGTGTTTGGGTACATCAGTTGTGATGGTCGGGTCGGTACACAGTTAGTGGTTCTCCACAGGATGACAAGAACCACGTAACTAAGTAAAAGGAAACAACAGTCCATCAGTACCTTATTACAAAACCTATTCTGGTTTGTTTAATTCCATGTCTTCCTTCATCATTTCTCATTCAAAAAAACATTGAATGAGAAGGTGTGTCCAAACTTTTGATTGGTAGTGTATATATAATTATTTCAGTGTGTTTTCACAGCGAATAAAGTGATTACATTTGTACATACTGCAGTATGTCTAGCAGTTAGAAAATAATTCAGTCATTGTACTTCATTACTGTATTCATGCTATAAAAATGGTCATTTACTCAATTATTACTGAAATTATTTTTCTTCTTGACCTTCAAAATACTTGTTACAAATCTCAAAGAAACCTTTTATCTACATAACATTTAAGATATCAATTTAATTTACAGATGTAACGTTTACTTTTTATGTGCCAGACATAGGTACTTTTTTATATACCAGAGTATATTTAAATGTAGATACTTTCACATGAGTATATTTTGCCTTGTAAGAGACACACTTAAGTGTATATACCTTCACTTACCTATAATTTCTCAATATGTTTTACAATTACAAAATGAATTGCTTTAGGGAAAACACATTACTGACCCCTTAATGTGGTTTAAGTCTGGCCTGCGTCATTTTTGATCGAAGTGGTTTACATCTGTTGCCCCCCAAAACACAGAAATGCTTGTATTTAGCTCTTTAAAGGTAGCAAATATGCCCAGAAAATGGCAGTCTGCAAATGTGCAGTAATTAATAAAAGATAGTCAGTTAAACTGCAACACATGAAGTTTTCATAAGGGAAAAAAAGTTATGGTTAGGGTTGGGCTGGGTATACGATTGTCTTTGTTTAGCCAGTCAGTTAAAACTTTCATTTTTTCCTTCCAGGGAAGGAGACTGGTGGCTGGCCCGCTCACTGACAACAGGAGAAAGCGGCTACATTCCCAGCAATTACGTCGCTCCCTCCGACTCCATCCAGGCTGAAGAGTAAAGCACTTTTTTCCTCACCTTTCTACTTCCCCGTGGTCCTCCTGCTGTAATGCTCTGTTGTTTTGGTAGTTAGTCCTGCCTCTCCTTGCTTTACTTCAGATCTTTGTATTCCCCTGCATTCTTCGCTATACCCCACCTCTAGCCTCTCAGGCTGTGTTCCCCAAAACTATTTTGTCTTATTCTGTACAGGAATGCTTGTAGTCCTCTGCACCCAGGCCTGTATTGTTTATTTCTTTCCTTCCCTTTTCATCGTTTCCCTAAATCCTTATTTCATTCTTATTTGGATGAAATTTCCCCTGAAAACTTTCACTCTACCTAGCATTGCCTGAGTGCATATCTGCTCCCTACACACACACACACACACACACACACAGATTTTCTGCAATTTTGCAATTTTGATACGGAATGCCACTGACCACAACGTTATATTTAGCAGATGCTTAGATCTTAATGGGAAATTCCGACAGTTTTTCAAAGTTTCTGTTTAATTCTGTCATTGAGATATAAATAATGTGGTTCAGCGTGGGTTGACTTGAAATGCCCTATTCTAGAGAGTCAGAATAGTTTAGAGAGGTGGTGATGGGAACCAAAGTCTCCAAAGTTTAATGCATCTAAAGCTTTAAAGCTTTTAGGAATAAATTGTTACAAGTATGGTGACTGATGATTGAGGCACATGCAAGGCAAAAACATATTTTTTTCAGACGTACTACTATTTAAACATCATCATTGTCAACAGTTATGTGTAGGACATAAAAAGATGTGTGTGGGTTCCCCAGACATTCTAAATATTAGTTACATTTGTGCCCCCTGGTTCCTATGACCACAATTCAAATATGAGTAGGTATGTATCTCTAGAATAAACATGTCATATAAAACTACTCTTGACTTTAAGTACATCAGATTTTAGAGCGGGAACAATGATCTATAAGAATCTTTATTTGATTTATTAGAGCAGGGCCTGCACTCTTCGGTACCCCTGAGCCGGTAAGTCCCTCAAGAGAAGGTTATTTCACTTTTTATGTTAGACTGTCATCACATTATTGCTGTAGACACTGAACAGCCTGACAGTGAAAAAATTTGGCCACTTTAACATAGTTATCTCTAGAATCAGCGTCTCAGTACATTTAGATGGAGGCTTTGATGTTTGTAGTAGACATAATGACGGGCTTCATCCTAAGCTGGTTGCACTCAAAGGTGCAAAATTGGAGAAAACCAAACACAGTACTCACACAGCTAGACACATATGCTTGATATCTGGCACTCACATGAACATGCTAATGCAGACACGTCTTTGTAACGGCTATAATATCTCACTTTTCCACTTCTGTTCTGCCAGTCATCTCAGATTGACTCTGGAGAAAAGGTAAGGCTTAGTGACTGTAATCTCCATGGCTGAAAGCAGCAAAGCACTTTTCTTTCTTTCCACTCTCTGATGTTTGGATAATGCAAGCATGTGTGTAAAACTGCAGCACCAAGGCTGGTCTGCTGTGTTACTTGGCATTGCTTACTTGAAACAGATTTTTCTGACGTCTTTCAGTACTTCAGATTTGAATAAGCTACTTAATGTGATTCCAAAGAAATATTCAATATTTCAGAATAATTCAGGCCAGTCTTAATATATTACTAACAAACTGTCATGTAAGAGGTCTTTAACGGTGCTGTAGTTTTATTAACACTGTATGACTGAGATTGACTTTTGTCTTAACCATGATCTCTCTCTCTCTCTTTCACTCTCTGTGTCTCTCTTTCATTCTCTTTCTCTCTCTCTCTCTCTCCTCCCTTACTCTCTCTCCATCTCTCTCTCGTTCTCTTTCTCTCTCTCTCTCTCTCTCTCCTCCCTTACTCTCTCTCTCTCTCTCTCTCTTTCTCCCTCTCTGCAGGTGGTACTTTGGCAAAATCACTCGCAGGGACTCAGAGAGGTTGTTGTTGAGTCTTGAAAACAGAAGGGGGACTTTCCTGGTCCGTGAGAGTGAGACCACCAAAGGTGATTTTAAAGAAACTACCTTCCACCCCATATCTGTGCTGAAGTTACTTTGTTATCTGAACTGCTGGTAAAATTCAGTTTACATGTGACAGCAATTTTCCCTCATGTTCTATAATCTTATTATTTATTTAATGATCTTTGAGATTATGCTTGTGTTTTTAGCTTAATATCTCTGACACATCTTTATCATACTGATTACCTTGGTAAATAATGTAGACACCCTGTTATCTTTTGCTTTAAAAACATAGGAAAGCTGTTAACTCAAGACAGACTTATTACAGAAGCCAGCTGGCAGGTACTTCAGTAACTTCAGTAACTGTACTTAGATGCAGCAGATAAAGTTCAAGTTGTAAAACTTATTCCTTTTTAGTATTCTTAGTAACGACAATGATTTATTCAGTAACTATTACAAAACTGCAATGCAAGAAGCAAAACGGAATAAACCACTATTGATTTGTTTATATATAGACAGACTGAGGAAGTGGGACTGTTACCACGGCATGGTGTTCTAGTCGTTTAAAAATCAGACGAAGCTGTTTATGACGGCAGAGAAATTAAAGCAACAATGTGAATGAAAGATCCTAATTGCATATTCAAGCAGGGCTGCAAGCGTGTCCTTGTATGGGTATGTGTACATGCACGTGTGTGTGTGTGTGTGTGTGTGTGTGTGTGTGTGTGTGTGTGTGTGAGTGTGTGAGAGAGAGAGCTTTTGTTAGTTGTAGAGGTTGTGGAAATGGGGGTAGGTGGGGGGATTGCTGAGGGTGAGGGAAGGAGGGGGTGCTTACAAGAATCAAGAGATGGAAGTAGGTCATCATGAAACGCCCCTATAACCAAGAGCCATGTCCTATTCATACAGAGAGAATGAAGAGGTAGAGAGAGAGCATGAAAATGATTAAAGAGCAGCCATGGAGAGAATAAAAAACCTACCTGTTTAAAAGAGACATCACAGTGAGGTGAATGGTTAAGCCCATGTGTGTGGTATGATTCACAAACATCTGAGTATTAATGTTGGAACACTGCCCCCTAGTGAATTTCTTGAAGAGGTGCAGCATTACGTTGTCCTGGAGGTCCTGTCGTACACGGGCCCACATCCTACATTATTCTTTGTTGTTACATACCCAAAATCACTTTTAATTTATTTTTACATAACCATTCGCCAATATTTATTTGACCCTTAGAATTAAACAGGGTACTTTAATTACTGTGCCTTCAAGACTATAATTTATACTACATGGACAAAAGTATTTGGACATACCTCTTAATTATTGAATGCGGGTGGGCACCTTTACTGAAATCTTACTGCTCCGGCATACCAATACATTTTGGACAACGCTTTGTGGATACTGTTTGGGGGAAGAACCTTTTCTATCCCAGCATGACTGTGCCCCAGTAAACGAAGCAAGCTCCATAAAGACATGGCTGGATGAGTTTGGTGTGGAAGAACTTGGCTGGCCCACACAGAGTCCTGACCTCAACCCCATCCAACACCTTTGGGATGAACTGGAATGGAGGTTGTGAGCCAGGACTTCTCGTCCAACATCAGTGCCTGACCTCATAAATGCTCTACAGAATGAATGGGCACAAATTCCCACAGAAACTCCAAAATCTTGTGGAAAGCCTTCAGAGAAGAGTGGAAGCTGTTATAACTGCAAAGGGGGACCAACTCTACATTAAAGTCTATGTATTTGAATGCAAAATGCAGTGTCATTAAAGTCCCTGTTGGTTTAATGGTCGATACTTTTGTCCAAATAGTGTGTGCATATAGGGGAGACCGGGGATGGTTGTCACAATTTTTACTTAAATTTAATTTTTGCCAAAACAGTGTATAGTAAGAATTTCTGTACACAATTAATGCTGATTGTGTCAGGTACAAATTGATAGTCCTTGCTCTGGTAGAATTCATTCTCTTCAAAAGATATGGGCTGTCAAAGTCACCTTGTGCAGATGTGACAACCCCATAGCGGGGTAGGTTGCCACACCATATGGGGTTGGTTGTCTCAGTGTTATTCTAATAGGAAAAAATGAAAAACAGACATTTTTAAAAATGATACATTTTTATTTTCAATTAAATATCAAACGAAACACATCTTGTGTGTATAAAAACATCAAATACGTTTCATTAGTTCCTTTTTAGACTCTTTAGATTCAAACATGTAAATGTAAAAACACCATAGGCTATGAAAACTACTACTACTACTATGAAATCTGAAGAAACTCGATTTCTCCTCAAACTGAAGTTCAAACAAGCGGCACAGGGGCAACTACACTATATAATTCATAACACAGACCTAAAGAAAGGATGATTCTTAATCAACATTCACCAATCACTATCCACCTCAGAATCACAGTTCTGACAAACATAAACTGGCAGACCAGGTGTGCAGTCTTTGTGGGCCCGCCCCTTGCACATGATGCACTGCAGCATGCATGACAACTAACCCCGAAAAAAATGTGACAACTTACCCCAACTGACATTTTTAGTAGGGATGCACCGAAATTATTTTTTTGGACCGAAACCGAAAACCAAAAATGAGGAAACACTTGGCTGAAAACCAAAAGAAATTATTAAATTATTAAAAGAATACATCTGTTACGAAACTATGAAAATATTTATTTAGCATTCAAACAATGCACAATATAAAATAAAAACTGAAATAAAATATTTTACTTGGCCCCACTCATGAATAGCCTAAAAGCAAGATGGCTGAAATATTATACAATTAAATATCTTCTCTCATAAAACTAGTGAATTCAAGAGCATTTTAATATTCTGAACGAAGTGCATGAACAAATTGCATTCAGAACAAGTGCTTGAAAAACTGTTGAAAGATATAACAACATTCTCTGTAGGCCTATAACAAAATAGTGTATTAAAACAAAGACTGGCACAGCCCATATATTAACTGTAATCACTGGAAAACGTTCTTGCTTTTTCCAAAAAGTGTCTTCGAAGGGTCTTGCCTCTTCTGTGCTTCATACTCTACATGGTGTTTGGGATGTTTTGATTTTATATGATAAATTAATCCCCACTTTGAGAAAGTCTTTGTGGATGCACACCCTCTAGAAATTGTGGCATTGCGCACTTTACATGGCAGACATGCTGACACTTATCCAATCTGGAGCGCAGGCTGCATTTGTTGATTGCGTCATCACTGTTTCGGTTGCGTTAAAAAAAAAAAAATGTGTGGCTGAATATTCATCCTAATTTTCAGCTCTTTTGGTGGCTAGTCCCCACATGTATTAGCCTAGCTAAGAAAAAAACAACTAATTTGTGGCGCTCTCTTTATACTTTTAAATGGCAATTATTATTTTACTGTCAACCCACAGAGTAATGAGATGCCTCAAAATGTACTTTTGCGTATGAAAAACATATAAAGTTGTCTCACCTCAAGGTTATGCTGCTTTCACCTCCACTGTAAACATAGATGACCTCTGACACTAATCACGAACATGTCTGTGTAAATGGTTTTGATCAGTGCCTTCTAATGGTTGAGATATGATGACTGTGACAGCCTACCCATGTGACAACCAACCCCGCTCTCCCCTATATATTATGTATATATATATATATTATGTATGTGTGTGTGTGTGTGTGTATGTAT
>JBBPCX010071341.1:0-10084 GCA_037974365.1 Hydrocynus forskahlii
CTCTCTCTCTCTCTCTCTCTCTCTCTCTCTCTCTCTCTCTCTCTCTCTCTCTCTCTCTCTCTCTCTCTCTCTTTAAAGATAAAAAAAATCAGTAAGGCTGGCAAAACCATTACCATCTATTACCATCACAAGCTTTTCAATCTGTTTATCTGATGCTAGTTCACCAGTCCAAGCACTCCCCAATAAATGTCTGCCCTCCGACAGTCCTGGCACCTTCCACTGGATGATGTAGAATTATCTACGCTTCTTCTCCATTACGCTTTTGTGAATCGGCTAATTCACACAATGATGCGGGCCTTGACAGGCTAAACCATGCCGGTGAAATACATTTCTAATCAGCCTAAAGAATGCAATACAATTACCAGATAAAAATCAAAGTTAATGAGATTATTTGTCAAAATGTCAGCACTGTCCTCTGAAGCAGGATTAAAAACAGCAGTCGTTCTGCGCCTCATGCACGTCATGGTGTCTGAGGCAAACAGCATTGGCCGATCGTATTTTTTTCCTCTTGGAGCAGTTTTAATTAATAAGGAAGACGCTTCAAGCTGTAATCAGTTGAAATGAGGAGGCCTGCTGGTTGGCGAGGGTGATTGCTTTCACTGTGATCTCACAGACTCAGATCCTTCAAGCCAATTATCAGGAAAACATCTCAAGCTCTGATCTGACACCGTCTCCTATTCCAGCCTGCACCACTGAACTGTATATTTGTATGTCAAGAGAGGGGAAAGTGATGCAGTCAGTTAGAGAAAACTCAGTGTGTGAACACTTGTCTGTGTATGTGTGTGTGTGTGTGTGTGTGTGTGTGTGTATGTGTGTGTGTATGTGTGTGTGTGTTGAACTGCTACAAGGTACATTATGTAAGAGTATTTCATTCCATTGAAGCAAAAAGCGGTAAGAATGGCACTTGCAATGTAAACATGCAGTGGTAAACGCCTAATTTTTACTTAACTTTTATTTAACAGTCATCATGCTTGTCGTATTGAAACTTTGTATTATAGTATTATATTGACACAATATAAATGGGCGGCTGGTTTTTGTATAAGGGTTTTTGACAGTGACAGTGTTAATATCTTTTGCAAGCTTCAGAGTCAGTGTTAAACAGACAAAATGGTTTGTATTGTTGTATCGGCAGGGTATTATAAAAGTCGTGAAAGCAACACAAACTGAACACTTGTGTTTAGATAAGCGTACTCCATCACTCATACAGCGCGTTATTGAGTATTCTGCGCATTCTTACGCCGCACGCCACTGAAATAGTTTGCCCACGTGAGCATCGTAAACTCGAAAAATTGTATGTCAAGAGCCTCGTAATTTGAGGGCCCCCTTAATTCTATTCGTTGGAAACAATTGTTCATAATGAAATATACATTTTTATATATACAACGTTCTTTAGAACTTATCCAATCAATTTCAATACCCTTTCTCCCTCTTTCTCTGTCTAGTTGTTTCTAACCCAAATTTCACTGGCAAGTTTAAAGTAAAACTTCCCATAAATTAGTTCCCAGACACCATTAGTCACTGCTCTTTATATACAAATAATCTAATGTCAAACCAATGTATAAAAAACTGCAATAATCACTCTAGACTTTTAGGTTTTTACCATTTAAATCTTGAGCCCATTTGAGGTAGTAAATAGGATAGGTGACATTGTACCAGGGGTTGATTTTTTAAGCGGTATATTGTGTATATTGTCTTGTTTTGCCATGTTTTTGTGAGTCATGGGCCCAACTTTTATGGGATGGGACCAAACCTTTAGAAGTTGAGCTTATGTTCTAGATCTTCTAACACAGTTAGAAGCTGTGGTTCTCTAATCAAATATAAATGCAATTAATCATTTATTAGACAGTGAGTGACATGATAAGTTTAACATTTAACTTGCCATCTGCTTCAGCAACTTTGAGTCTTCATTTGTTTCAGTGCCAAGTAATGGAAAAAAGTGTGTGTTTTTTCACATCTAGTTTAAAGCCTTCTCAGAAAAGACAGTTTTTGCAGCAGGGATGGAACAATTTATTTGTTCTTCTACTTATTAATAACCTTGATTTCAGAAGAAATGCTAGATGAGCAGTTGTCTGCAGACTCCTGGACATACGGTGTTACTTTTCATTAAATTCGAATCCCAATAACATCTCCATCGCAGCATTGACCGGGCTTGAGAGAGGTATAGAATGCGGCTTTGTAAGGAAAGCATACACATTTGTATATGTGTTCGCGGTGGACTGCACCACGGTGAATTATGTAAGAGTATTTGTGCTTGCCAGTATGTGTCAGAAAGCAGGACTGAAGCCAGTCATGTGAACAGTGTGTCTGTGTGGGTGCTGTTGTCTCCGGAGGCCGTCTGGGGTGAACTAGTTCTCCCTCTTACCTCAGGCCGTGCGATGAAGCCAAATATGTCACGTGTCGCGCGGGGCTGAGAGCGGAGCATCCCGTGGTGATCGGGGTGGTGGTCCAGCCAGTGTCTTCCGCATGTTGACCCCGTTCACATCTGCCACTCTTTGGAGATGTCAACTCACTACACTCAGCCATCCATCATTCTCAGAGGCCACTCCAAAACATCTCAGGACACACACTCGAGTCTTGGGAATTATGAAGGCAAGAGTGTCCTGAAATGACAGACAACAACAGCATTGTGCCTTTATGTTACTGTTGCAAGGAATTGCATTACTGTCTTGGTAATTCAGTAAAAATAAGGATACACACACATATATGTATACACACACATATATCTATCTAAATATATATATATATATATATATATATATAGGTGTGTGTACGTGTGTGTGTGTGTGTGTGTGTGTGTGTGTGTGTGTGTTTGTGTTTTCAATTCAAAACCACACAACTGAATGTATAACAGTTTTTACATACTCCCTCAAAGTTCTAAAAACAACCACTTGCACTCAGATACTGTAGTTTAAAAAGTAATACCGTTTTCAGTGCTGGGTGTTAAGTGCTACAGCTGATCCAGAGGAGGCTTCTCAGAATTCCACACCTGTTGGACATCTGGATTGTCTGCATTGGTCGACTTCTACAATTCCTCTCTGACAACAGTTCTATTTTAGACTTGTGTCCTCAATCTCACCAGAACAGAGTTACATAAGTGCATCAGTTAATGCAGATCAGACTATGGAGCTGAACTTTTCATGCATTTCAGACGTGATGCTTTTGGGCAGCGTTCCACTTAGATGACAACATTCAAAATGAAGGCTGCTGGTTTCTTCTATACTCTCTGTTCCTCCATCCACCATTCTCTAGAACTGTGGGAAAAAAATGCGTTAGTGTCCAAATGGTTGGCCAAAAAGCAAAAAGCAATTTCCCTTCCATTCATGCAGTGTTCCGGGGTTTCCCTCCAAGTCCTGCTCGCTCACATGCACATCTCCGACAGGCAGTCAGACACACCATAAATTAGCAAGTGGCACCACCTTGACCTCAACGGCAGCTCATTCTCAGTTTATCAGAAAAATGCCTTCACAGGATCATCCTGCTCATACTGATATTGCTGAAGGAGAACCAAACTGTACCTTCCACAACAAGGTCACACAGCCTTGAAATTATACAATGATGAAGCACCATAGAGGAAAGATGTACATTCGCATTAAAATGAGGACAGATATATGAGGGCAAAAATGAGGCGGACATGATTACTCGATGAAAACTGAAATCAATCTAAAGTCAAAAAGGAACTTTTTACCTTGTTGCTTTGTGTCCTTGGTCATTTTAAATATAATTTGTCAAATATCTCTCAAAAGACGATAATATTGTCTTGGATTGTAACATGACTTTCTGATTACATCAGTGGGCAAGAAAAAATAATATTAACCAATAATATCATGTTTAACCTCTCACACCGAGTGCTACTAGATTGGATTGGTTTTAGATTGATTTTCAAATCCAATCCATTTCCAATCCATAGATTGGTTTTCCAATCCATTTTTTCATTGAATGGTGGAGCAATTGGATCCCGCTTGGCATGGTTTGTCACGGTTAAAAAACAAATACATACAATTCATAAACTGCCTAATCATGTGGCAGAAATCTGAAAATGCCTAACCACTCCCTGTAGCCATTCATTGATGAATGGTGCACAATAGTCCATGACCCCTTTCAAAGCAACAAAGGGCTGGATGTCTTCTTGTGAAGAGCATATTTCAGAAATGATATCCCTGGTGCACTGTGAATGTATATACACTATATGGATAAAAGTACTGGGACTATTACACCTGCAGGGACTGTAATGACATTTCATTCAAATATATGGGCTTTAATATGGAGTTGGAATAGATGCTGGAACAGAAAAGGTTCTTCCCCAAATTGAGTACACAAAGTTGGTAGCATGATGCCTTGGTTCAAAATGCCTTGGTCTGCTGCAGCATTAAGACTGACTTTCAGTGGAAGTAAGGGGCCTAGCCCAAACCGTGGAAAACAGGTGTGCCCCAGTACTTTCGTCCATTTGGTGTAGGTAGACTTATTAACATATTGCACACTGGGCCTGGAACCGAGATAAAATTCACTCAAACCAAACTCCAGATTCCTGTCTAACTTGCAACACCTCCGCATTCAAAGCCTAAGTTCATATCCACCTCACTGTCGTCGAACACCATGCTGAAGGAAGTGCACGTAGAGCATTTTTTGTTTGCTATTTATGGCACCTTAAGACAACAGCAGGCTCTAAGCTAAGGAAGGCAAACGGCTCTGTGCTGTGCATTCTTTACACTGGGAACCAACTGCAGGGATGCCACCCACACACGCTGAGCATTTCCATGCTGCGGACACAGACGGAATCTCATTGGAATGGCCTTAAAGGAGACGCTGCCCTTCTCTATGCCCCTGTCTGCTTTGAAGAAGCAGAGTTATTCCGACAAGACGAATTCGATCTGGGAAGCGGACCTGACTGAATCCACTCGAATTGGCAGTAATCTTCACATTTGCAACAGCAGGTTGGCCACTGTAGGTAGTTTTCTCCCTCAGTGAAGCACAACAGCCCCATCTGCAGGCCGCCACCCCCAGCTGGGCAGGAGAAATGGAGACATTTTCTGGTGCAGTGGTTTCATTATGCCGTGTGTACATGCTCAGGACAGCCAGCAACAGCAGGATGTGAAAAAAATGCTGTGTGAATATGGTTTAATCCTAAAATGTCTGGGGTTCTTATTGCTGTGTTTAGCTATTTATGCTTTAATTATTTGTTCTTAGTTACGAAATTTATTGCATTTACAAGCAGTTTATTGACTGTAATGGCAGGTTTTGAATCACTTCCCCGCAACCCTTCTTTCAATTAGAACTCAAACTTTCAGGTCTTTATTAATGTCTTATCCTTTAATTCAGTCCTTTCATTTATGACTACTTCGCGAATAACTGAATGCAGCAGTGAAGTTTTGTTCAGTTTTATAACATACTTTGAGTCATACTATGTCCTAAATCTCATCCACAAGTCTATGCCACCTTAATAAAGAGCTGAATTTGTTTTCAGCCCAAAGTTTTGAAGGTGAGTTTACAGAAAAGATATTAATGACCCGCTAACTTCTGTTGTTTATTAGCCTTGCTAAACTAGCCAGATAAAAAAAGAGCTGAATAGTCAAAAAGTATCCAGGGTGGAGCCTGGACCGGAGCAGCATTAAAGAGCATTTGTAACATTTGTGCTTATAACATTTTCCACCTGGCCTCCCATGCCTAGCTAGTTATGAAGTTACTTGACAAAAACTGGCACTAACAAAGGTGGTATCAGAGGCCAGGAATATTTTTACAGCTCATAAAGTCCAGACTTTGCCTGTAGAAACTACAGCCACAGCTCCAGGCCACTGTCAGCTGCTCTGTGTGATAGTGCCAACAAAAGACTAACACCCAGGTTGGCCCCACACACACTCACACACGTTCATACGTGTACACACCGAGGCCATGGCGGGGTCAGACTCATCCTGCAGTGCTCCCTCTCTCTGCCCTCCAGCGGAAGCTTTTTCACACATCTGTTCAGGGAGCGTGAAGCACGCGCATCAGTCATATCCATTACTTTTCATGGAGCAAAAAGCAGCCATTTGCCACAACTGATGCAGCACATTTCGCCAAGGCTTAGGGCGGAGTGCCCGAACCACAAGCTGGAACCGCAGAACGGAGGCCGTGACAGGCTGGTGATTACACAGACAATTTTGCTGGGGAAGGAGCGCAAAACGTGGGAACACTCAACTGAGTCTCGCACACCATGTGGGCCTGTGATCTGAGAATACCTCAGGTGAACTTACTTCATTACAAAAACCTAACTGCAAAACCGTCAAGGCTTTGCCGTTATTTCATGTCATTTTAGAGCTCAGTGTATCCCAGAACAATATAAAATGATTCATAATGAGACAAACATCCACCTAGATGTCCAAACCTATTCAGAGATTTCATCAAATAAGTGCAAATTCTGCTACTTCAGTGTGCCCTCATTATTGACATAGGCTTTCAACTGAGCACACAGAGGTTGTATAGTCCCCATAGTAAAGGCAATAAAATGGGATGCTCTGGAGCTAAAGTCACCATCCCGATTTCAAGCCTCCCAGCAATGGAACCGTGCTGGAGAGTGGAGTTTGTGATCCAGAATTAATCATCCAGCATCAGAATCTAACCTCACTAATGCTCTTGTGACTGAATGCAAACAAACTGACACAGCAATGATCCAAAATCTAGCATAAAGCCTTTCCAGTAGAGTAGAGGTTATTGTCATACTATTGTCATAGTAGATCAAGCAACATCTGCATAGTCTTCAGTTTTTTCATTCAAATTTTGTTCCAAATATCACGAGAAAATCAAACAGTGAATCAATTTTTTGGCTGAGTGTACCATTACACTCCTGATAATAAAATATTGCAGATAGATCTGCAATGAGTTCTCAATTAACACCGTTAAGTCAGCAGCTAATGGTTATGGCCTTTAATGCCCAGTCTAAATGTCCAAACTCCAGCCCCTGCAAACCAGGTAGCCCTGCTGAAAGTGCCCATTACCCCCCGTAAGGCCTGGATTAACAGAGCAATTGGACAGTCCTTCAACTACATGCACTTTCTCATTCAGAAGTTAACCAGACATGAGTAGAGTAGGTCCAGAAAGTAAAAACACTCCCAGCTGGTGGCCTAGTGGTTAGGGAGTTGCACCTACGATCAGAAGGTTGTGGGTTTGAATCCAAGGACTGCCAGTGGCACCACTGAGGTACTCTTGAGCAAGGTACCATCCCCACACACTGCTCCCCGGGTGCCCCTCGCTGGTGGCAGCCCACTTCATTTGGTGAATGGGTTAAATGCAAAGAAAGAATTTCACACTGTGTGCTGTGCTGCGGTTACAGTGTGTTTCCGCATGACTATAAGGGGCCACTTAACTTTATTTTTGTTCCAACTGCCTGGATACCTCATATCCTGTTTTAAACTAGAGAAGCCAGGCAGACAAAATCCTGGAGAGGATTTCTACTCTCTGGAACCAAATTACCCACCTTTGACATTAAGTGTGCGTGTGTCTCCAAGTCTGAAGGAGACTGGAGACATAGATTAGGCGTAGGAGGTGAATCCAGAGTTTGAGAGCCTGGCTCTAGTGTACATACATTAGCACACCTGTACATTGACATTTTGTTCTGGTTTGCTCCACCATATCTAGCTGCTCCCACAGAAGGCTCACTGTGTGATTACATCAGTGGTTTTTCTTGCCGTTTAAAAAAAAAAAAAAAAACCTTTTTACACAATGTTCTGTTCAAATGGTCTAAATAAATGATGGAGATACCAGATCTCATGGTTCAGGAAGTTTATTTGAGGCCCTTATACAGAATCAGCATGAGCATGTGACTGTCTCTTAATTATTCAACTATTGCCATTTTGAAATTGCTGATACATAAATAAGTTATAACGGCACCAAGCTTCAATAGGCATTCCTTTTCAAAGGTGAAGATTATCATATTATCATACCTACGAGAACATCAGGCTGTTTCTGCAATGATGTGGTCAAAGGCACTCGTCAAGTGACATAAACAAGAATATGCAGCTACAGTTTCATTGACGACATCTCTTGTATCTCTTTAATCTTCAGTACTCAGCTTTTTCCCAAAGGCGTGAGGCAGCACTGGACACTAGTTAGCTCTGTTAACTTTTTCTCAGTTGAAAACCTTGACAAGAAGAATAAAAAAATGTGTTCAGCACTGACACCCTGCTGAGTGTGAAAAACTCATTTGAAGCAGGTCTGCTTTTATGGGCAATCCTCCTTACCAACAAATAGCCGTGGATCATGGCATGATATCGCAGCCGGCTGTATCTTTTCATGTTTTAACCTCCAGGCCTACCTGGACTTGCGCAGGTTATTCCATTAACACCACAATTAGCCTTTGCACCACATGCAGCCACAGCGCCTCGGCCCGACCAATTCAGTAAACGTCAAACCCAGCAGGCAAGACTGACCCAAGCGCGCCTCCACACTGCAGAGCTAACAGCCTCACCGTAGCAGAGCAGGATCAACATCTTAACTTTATTATATCATCGTCCGTCAGGTGCGTGGCAGCAGCCTAGAAGCAACCCATGGACGTGCTCTGGCCCTAGCCACCCTGGGCAGGTTACCACCCTAAATTGAAAACATACACAGGACAAACTCAGGGCTGTTTTCAAATGTAGGGGTCCCAATCCTGTTTTCCTATGAATATGCCTTAGAAAAAGCCTTACACATACTAAATAGGGACATGACTGGATGATGTTCAGGTGGTATCTAAAAAAAAATGAAAAGGGATTTAATTACTTATTTCTTCCTGTAAATGTGATCTCACAAGTCATTACTTCTGCGTTCCGCTGGAAAACCCAGTCACCCTCTTTTAGTAAATTAGTTAAAAAAGAAATCAGGGTAAACATCTTTTGCAGGATTTGTCACTATCCCTGCCTTTTCACAGGAAACAGTCAGTTGTGTTTGATTAAAATGGTGAAGACCCAGGAACCAGCCATCAGAAACAGTTCAAACTGTTGAGTATAATGGAAAGCTTACAGAGCTCCTTCTGGCGGAAAATCCTGTCTGTTTAGGTGAGGTTGGGGCTCTCTCTTCTTCAGTGTGGGGATCTTTATCCCCCAGCTTCATATCAGCAGTATTAGATGCTTCAACAGATTGTTTATGGCACTTCCGTTCTGTGCTTCTAACATTCACAAAGTCATGCAGTCAGATGACAGCAGTTGATTCTTCTTCTTCTTTTTTTTCTGCTGGATTTTTGTCTAGTAACTTATCCTGCAGTTTTAGAGATATAGGAGGGGTTTTTCTTTTTTGAATGAATGGTGGGAAAACATCTGTGTGCCCTACTTATCAGAAAGATGAAAATACACTACCAAGTGGTATACCTATACATAGGCATGTTTAGGCAGTACCAGATACCCCAGGTACCCTCAGAATGTCTTGTAGAGTCCATGTCTTGGTAGGTTATATCTTTTAGGAGGCACATGAAGGACCAAAACCATAATAAGCAGGTAGTCATAATATTTTGGCTCATGAGTGTGCACTGCGTATATAGCAGTGACGGCTGCTCTAAGACTACAAGGGAAGCTCCGCTTCCTCTAAAATAAATGCTCAAATATGTCGTATTTGTATTGCTTTTAGATCGAGTTCAACTTAATGACTAGCTCGTTCACAATCAGGTCTTTATTGCAGATTGACGCGATTTTCTTGTCATACATTTCCGTGCAGCACAGTGCATTAAACCTCCTGAAGCGCAGCTTCACTGGCACTCTATGGATGGCATAGAGGGGCGTGTCTCTATGGACGCTCACAGAGGGGCGTGTCTCACTGCAGAAAAGCTGGACAGTGATTGGATAAATGCTCCAAAATCGTCACTTCCAGGGAAGCTCTTCATGCAGCAGCACTTCCACGCTGGGCTGCTGCATGATGATTGGAGGAGCTGTCTAAAGGGCGGAGCCCCATTTTGATTGATAGCATGTTTTAAATTAACAAGATAGCCTGGAGTGATTCACGCTCAGTCCCCGCGGATCTCCGAGAGAAGTCGTGAGATAATCTGCTGCACGTAGTGTGTTTTTTTTCTGGTGATATAAACCATTTCCATTTGTACATATAATTCTTTAAATAAAAACGTAATTACAGCGTTCTTGAGTTTGCT
>JBBPCX010071342.1:0-10083 GCA_037974365.1 Hydrocynus forskahlii
CCTATTATGTAAATAAGTGGTACTGAAATAGGAATATGCAAATAACTCAATTTTGACAAAAATGTCAGATAGAACCTAATAATTCTAAGGGGACGAACTGTATAAATGGTTTTGTACTGTCGGGAGAACACAAAGAAAGCATGTTTTGGGATGGTTAAATATGGCTGTACTCAGGGAGGGGCGGACTGAGATTAAAAAACAGTAAAAAACAGCCTGGAGTTTCTTCACCAGCTGCACAGAGATAAGATAAAATAAACCTTTATTAGTCCCACAAGTGGGAAATTTGTCTGTGTCTCAGCTGAGAAAGATAGGCCGAGGCCGCCGTGCACCGGACAGCCGTTCTTTTCCAGAACGCACAGATTGCCAGTCCGCCCCTGACTCATCTTGATTGTTTCTCTTGTTTTTTGTTTGTTCCTCTTAAAGCCCTGTGTTTTATTACTGCAAATTAAATTAAAAGAGGTTGTTGAGCTCAGTCGCCGTCCAGTACCTGCTTTAACCAGCGGGTCACTACAATATGACTCCTGTAAAAATTATTGGTTATTACCGGTACATTTTACTGTATTTTTATTACTAAAAATTACACTAATTTATTACTGTATTTATCTGTTTATACCAAAGTAAATGCCTGTGCATGAATTACAATACAGTCTGTTCAGGGATAATATCAGTATTTACATTCTAGCACTGCAGGAATATACAGTATGAATATTTTAATTTAGTTTAAATTCTAAATTTAGCCTGCCCTGTAGGCTATGCTAGTCCAAGGCATAAGTCCAAAGGAAGTGATTGCGATTAGCATTTTTAGGCAAGCGATCAGGATGGCAGTAGCCTAAATGCTTTGGCTCCAAAAATAAATAAATACATAACAATTAATACTAATTATAATAGGCTATAATAATGAATGAATTCTGAACTAACAGTGTTATAACCTAACAATAAAAAATATAGGGTAGTAATCAACCCAAGTGCAGAATTCCTGATGACAGTTGAACAGGTTGGCATTGTGGTGCACGTGCAGGAAGGTGATCTGGTGGTGGTTCTTATACAAGATGAAGGGAACTCAATCAAATAATATTGCAGTATGACACAGCTATTGTCATGATGGGGCTGAGTGAAGGACGCATACACAGGTTCAGAGTACAACAGAAAGTTCTTTAATTAAAGTCTTTGCAAAACTGCAGTACGCCTGGCTGGCGCACACACACAAAAACACAAAGGGGAACTTAAGGAATGCAGCCAGGCCTTTCCTTTTTTCGCAAGGGAACTGCCTTCAGGGGCACTTAACTGATGCTCCACGCATTGTGGAGTTTACTGGAAATGCGAAATGTGTAGTATATTTTTTCACTCATTCATGCAACAGAATTAAAAACCAGGTGCTGTTTTGCACGGTCGCATCACACATTATCAACAGCGTTATCAGATCACGTCCCTCAGTCATCAGTTAGCGCTCATAGTGCCGGTGTTACGCACTGCGTATTAAAATACAGGGTAGTGAAGCGTTGTCCTAGCACATAAAAAAGGCCTAAAGCGTGATTGCAGCATGTTTGGATTGATTTTTATGTCGTGATGGCTGCACGAAAAGTCGTGAGACCGGGTTTCTTCACTACTCTATGTATTTTAATGTGCACTACGTAACATCGCCAATATCAGCGCTAACTGGTGACTGAGGGACAGTGGGAGAGAAATAATGAGTTGATTCCTTATCGTTTTTGTTTGCAAAGTGGTTGAAACAGGTTGAAAGGCCGTGAGATGGGGAAAGTCCCTAAACCTAACCCCAACCCTAAACTTAACCTCGAACCCTAACCCTAACCCTAACCTTAACCCTAACCCCAACCCTAACAGTCAACAGTTGATACTGATGGTGTTACACAGTGCACTATAAAATACATAGTGAAGCGTTGTCCTAGAATGAAAAAAGAAGTGTTGTCCTAGCATGAAAAAAAGTGTGATCGCAGCATGTTTTTGAATAGATTTTGTTGTGATGGCCGCATGAAAAGTTGTGAGATCGTGTTGGGCCTGCTGATAAACAGCCCTTTCCCTTTTGCTGTCAAAGTTTTCGAGACTAAGTTTTTCTAGGCTCACAGCTGAGGATCTGTTTTGCCTCATGTTAGAGGAGCTTTCCCCACTTGGCTACAGAGCTATTTCAAGCATTTCTTTTTTTCTTTCTTTTTTCTCCCAGTTGCTGGAGAACTGTATGTTTGGTCTGCTGTTGGATGATATGGGTTTTTTTGCTGTTGCAAAAAATCTTGCATTTCCTATTAATTACACAGGAGGAGTGGAAATGTTTGAAACTCTCAGTGTTGGATGGTTTTAGGGTGTGGATGTCATGTTCAGATGCAGCACAACAGGGAGACACTCTGGGCTCACAGCTGAAATGATCTTTTCTGATTAATGTGTGTATTTTAGTCCTTGTTCAGCATATGGATGTGCATTTTTCCTCTATTTATGATGTTTCATGGCTGTGAAGGTGAGTTGACTGCCTTGATGTCCGCTTCCATTGTGTCCTAATTGGGTTTGTGCTATTTTTCTTCAACTGAATAAACTCTTTGATCATGTCATTGTAAAACACAGTAAACATCTTTAATTATTAGTTCTACTGCAGAGTGAGAGGTTTTGTTTGGTTTTGGTTGGTCTTAGACAGACAGACACTACATTTCTGCATTAATATATATATATTGTGCATTAAATGTTTGTAAACACACTTCTAAAGATAAGATCTTTCTATGCAATTCTGGGAAAACTCTTTAATTGCTTTATGTGGTTAAATTTATACTTAACGGAAAATGGTAGCCATCTCTTTTAAAGTAAATGGTCAAAGAACCACCCATAAAAATGTTTGGTAAACCTGATTTCATATACTCTTGTAGGTCATATACTCTCGTTAGGTCTCATGACAGCTTATGTCAAATGTAAGTTCATGAAATGTAACATTGTAGAAGCTGTAAAGACTTACTGTTACCTCTGTAACATGATTAGACTGGGTGTTGTTCTGGGTGAGACTCTGCTGAAGCATAAATGTACTGTAGAGCTGTTTTTCCTAACCAGGGCTGTGGAGGGCGCTAGAGTTCCCAGCACTCACAGGGTGAAAAGTGTAGAAACACTCTGAGCAGGTCACCAGTTCAGTGAACACTTCCTGTATTGAAAAATTTGATATTTTATTGGCAACCTAATGCTAAAATTAAAATCTTATATGTACATTGCTTGAATATTCAAAATTTTCATTTTTTCTCTATCATGTGTTCTAAAAGAAAGAGGAAGGAAGTTATGACACCCAGGACACAACTGCATCGCAATATTGTGTATGTGTGTGTGTGTGTATGCGTGTGTGTGTGTGTGTATGTGTGTTTGTGCTTGGGTGTCATAGAAAATAGTTCTTTTCCTCTGAGCTGTTTGTGCATGTAGGTGTGTGACAGTAGTGTTTTTATACTGTAGGGTGTGTAGCTGTATTCAAAGTCAGAATATTCACTCACTAGACTATACGCTGTTGTGCTGCAATCCATGGTTGTTGCACTCGCTTTCAAAATAGCCTTTAAAAGTGACAATACACTGTCCGGGACACCTATGAATAAATTCTACACTAACAAACACTTCAGCCAAGTGGATCGCTCCAGTTCCCTTCAGTTGTTGTTACATGAACTGTTCCATGAACTGCATGAACAGTTGTGGTTCAAATACAGTTGTAATTAATTATGTAAACATTTAGTGGTAAGTGATTGTTGAAGCCAAGTATTTTCATCCCTGTAATGTAATGATATCAGATTTCTGGCTGCTTGTCTCAGTTGGTAGCTGTGTGGTGCCCTCTGATGTTACTGAACAAATGGAGAGTGGTTCACATGCTGAAAGTAGACTGTGTGAAGGTTGATGTGGTTGTCTAGACATTTTATGTCCATTTTCATGTTATTAACTATCCCACTGTTTACTCACACACTGACCTCCAAGAGTGTTTGAGTCTTAGTTTGGTAGAAGTACAGAATTACAGAAAAAAGTACAGAAAAAAGTACAGAAAAAAACAATGAAAATATTGTAAAAGCTTTACATATTTCTATCTTGTAGTCAGAAACAAGCATTAAACATAAACATCACAGTTGCCAGTGTGTGTGTATGATTTGCACTTGTGTGAGTGTGTGGTGTGAACCTGGTGTCTCTCATTTTTATTGTTCTGGATTGGAGGTTTTTTTATTAATGATTTTTGAACTGACCCCTTTTCACCTGAAAGAATTTTCCTGAGCCACACTTTATGAACAAAAGTATTGGGAGGCCTGATCAGTTCACCAACAGGGACCTTAATGATCTGTACAGCATTGATGAGGTCAGGCACTGATGTTGGATGAGAAGGCCTGATGTGCAATTTTTGTTGCAGTTCATCCCAAAGGTGTTGGATGGGGTTGAGGTCAGGACTCTGTGCATTCAGGTCTTCCACACCCAAGTCATCCAAACATTTCTTTATGGACCTTGCTTTGTGCACTGGGACACAGTCATGCTGGAATAGGCCAACACTTCACTGCCCTATGTTTTCTAATGCACAGTGAGTTACACCGCTAGCATCAGCGCTAACTGGTGACTGAGGCACAGTAGGAGAGAAATAATGGGTTGATTCCTTATTGTTTTTGTTTGCAAAGCGGTTGAAACAGGCTGACATGCCTTGATACGGGGAAAGTCCCTAACCTAATCCTAACCTTAACCCTAATCCTAACCTTAACCCCAACCCTAACCCTAACCCTAACACTAACCCTAACCGTAACTCTAACCCAAACCCTAACAGTCACCAGTAAGCACCGATACTGGTGGTGTTACGCACTGTGCATACATAGGGTAGTGAAGCTCTGTCCTGGCACAAAAAAATGAAGCATTGTCCTAGCACGAAAAAAAGCCCTAAAGCGTGATCGCAGCACGTATTTTGATCATGTTGTATATTGTGATGGCTTCATGAAAGGTCGTGAGATCGGCTGGTGTTGTCCAGAATGTCTTGTTATGGTGAAGCATTAAGATTGTCCTTCACTGAAAGTAAGGAGCCTAAAAACTAGGTATGTCCCAATACTTTTGTGCATATAGTGCAGCTAAGACGTTTTCCCAGGCCTGCTGATAGAGAGACCTTTTCCTATTGCTGTCAAAGTTTTCTAGACCAAGTTTTTCTGGACTCAGCTGAGGATCTGTTCTGCCTCGTGTTAGGGGAACTTTCCCCACTTGGCTGCAGAGCTTTCTCATACCTTTCTTTTTACCACAAACATGGGTGGTTTACTCCCAGTAGCTGGGGAACTGTATGTTTGGTCTTCTGTTGAATTATATGGGGTTTTATTTGCTGTTGTGGAGCAAACTTTGTCTTTGAAAAAGACACAATGCAAAGGAATGATTTTTAAATTATAGTTTAAATATCGTACCTCTGACCAGCTGCACACTTGTAAAATAAGTTTTCATGTTTCTTTTTCTCTCTTCAGCATTAAGAAACCATGTGTGGCAAAACGTGTACTTCCTATTAATTGCACAAGGGGTGTGGAAATGTATGAAACTCTCAGTGTCAGAAGATCTAGGGTGTGGACGTCATGTTCAGATACAGCTTAGCAGGAAGACACTCTGGGCTCACAGCTGAAATAATTTTTTCTGACTAATGAGTGTATTTTAGTCCTTGCTCAGTATGTGGATGTGTATGTTCTTTCTATTTGCAATGTTTCATGGCTGTGAAGGTGAGTTGACTGCCTCTTTGTCCATTTCTATAATATCCTAATTGGGTTTGTGCTATTTTTCTTCAACTGAATAAACACTTTGATCATGTTACTGTACAACACAGTAAACATCTTTAATTAGTAGTTCTACTACAGAGCGAGAGGTTTTGTTTGGTTTTGGTTGGTCTTAGACAGACAGGCACTATATTTCTGCATTTGCGTATATATATTGCGTATGAACTGTTAGTATCCACACTTCTAAAGATAAGATCTTTCTTTGCTAGAATATGCAATTCTGGGAAATCTATTTATTTGCTTTAAAACATTACATGGTTAAATTCATGCTTAAGGGAAAATGGTAGCCATCTCTTTTAAAGTAAATGGTCAAAGAACCACCCATTATAATGTTTGGTAAACCACATTTCCTCCATAAATATGCTGTTGTAAATATCATATACTCTCATTTGGTCTCATGACAGCTAATGTCAAATGTAAGTTCATGAAATGTAACATTGTAGAAGCTGTAAAGACTTACTGTTACCTCTGTAACATGGTTAGACTGGGTGTTGTTCTGGGTGAGACTCTGCTGAGGCATAAATGTTATGTAACCAGGGCTGTGGAGGGCGCTAGAGCTCCCAGCACCAGTTCAGTGAACAAGTGTGATATTTTATTGGCAACCTAATGCTAAAATTAAAATCTTATATGTACATTGCTTGAATATGTAAAGTTTTCCCATCTTTTTTTTCTATCATGTGTTCTAAAAGAAAGAGGAAGGAAGTTACGACACCCAGGACACAACTGCATCACAATATTGTGTATGTGTGTGTGTGTGTGTATGCGTGTGTGTGTGTGTGTATGTGTGTTTGTGCTTGGGTGTCATAGAAAATAGTTCTTTTCCTCTGAGCTGTTTGTGCATGTAGGTGTGTGACAGTAGTGTTTTTATACTGTAGGGTGTGTAGCTGTATTCAAAGTCAGAATATTCACTCACTAGACTATACGCTGTTGTGCTGCAATCCATGGTTGTTGCACTCGCTTTCAAAATAGCCTTTAAAAGTGACAATACACTGTCCGGGACACCTATGAATAAATTCTACACTAACAAACACTTCAGCCAAGTGGATCGCTCCAGTTCCCTTCAGTTGTTGTTACATGAACTGTTCCATGAACTGCATGAACAGTTGTGGTTCAAATACAGTTGTAATTAATTATGTAAATATTTAGTGGCAAATGACTGTTGAAGCCAAGTATTTTCATTCCTTTAATGTAATGATATCAGATTTCTGGCGGCTTGTCTCAGCTGGTAGCTGTGTGGTGCCCTCTGATGTTACTGAACAAGTAGAGCGCGGTTCACATGCTGAAAGTAGACTGTGTGTCTGTTGATGTGGTTGTGTTGAAATTTTATATTTTTATATTTGTGTTGATATTTTATTAACTATCCCACTATTTACTCACACAATGACCTCCAAGTGTGTTTGAGTCTTAGCTTGGTAGCCCTGTCAGGATGAAAGGACTCCTGCAAGTCAAACAAGTAGTTGATGGAACCAAGTGTCAGATATTACTTTCATATAAAAGACATTCAGTGCTTTCAACACTATAACAGCACAGAGAGGAGGGTCAGTATTGTTGCCTTGTTACTGAACCGATCTACAATTCATACCTGAGAAATTCACCTGGAGAAAACACAGAAGCACATGGGAAGTTATAGACAGTGAGAGTGATCAGTACAGAAACAGAGTTCAGCTGTTTAATGCTCAGTCTCCAGGAAATCTCTCTCTACTCATATCACACCTGACTGAAGAGGATGGAAGGGAGTACCAATGCCATGTTAAAATACAGAATAAAACAATGAAAATATTGTAAAGGCTTTACATATTTCTATCTTGTAGTCAGAAACATACATTAGAAGTAAACATCACAGTTGCCTGTGTGTGTGTATGATTTGCACTTGTGTGAATTGTGTGAATATGTGGTGTGAACCTGGTGTCTCTCATTTTTATTGTACTGAATTTTAGTCATTTTTGAATTGACCCCTTTTCACCTGAGATAATTTTCCTAGACTACACTGTGTGGACAAAAGTATTGGGAGGCCTGATCAGTACACTAACAGGGACTTTAATACCCTTGCATTCAAATTTATAGACTTTAATATGGAGTTGGTCCACCTTTGCAGCTATAACAGCTTCCACTCCTCTTGGAAGGATTTCAACAAGATTTTGGAGTTTCTGTGGGAATTTGTGATCATTCATTCTGTAGAACATTTATGAGACACAGATGCTGGACATGAAGGCCTGGCTTGCAATTTCTTTTCCAGTTCATCCCAACGGTGTTGGATGGGGTTGAGGTCAGGGCTCTGTGCGTCCACGTCTTCCACACCCAACTCATCCAGCCATGTCTTTATGGAGCTCGCTTTGTGTACTGGGACACAGTCAAGCATTAAGATTGGCTTTCTCTGGAAGTAAGGGGCCTAAAAAGCAGGTGTGTTCCAATACCTTTGCCCACATAGTGCAGCTAAGATGTTTTCCCAGGCCTGCTGGTAGAGAGACCTTTCCCTGTTGCTGTCAAGGTTTTCTAGGCCCATGACTTTCTGGATTCATGAGTAAAAAGCTTTCTCAGAAGCTTCACGACTGAAGCTTTCTCCTGCTCATAGTTGAGTAGGTTTTCCAGGTTCATGGCTGAGGAGCTTTCCTTGCCTTAGCCTTAGAAGCAGAGATCTTTCTCTAATATTTAAATTTGTTAGATAATCTGAAACATTTAACTGTGACAAACATGCAAAAAAAAAAAAAAATCAGAAAGAGGGCAAATACTTTTTCACAGCACTGTACTTTTCAACACTATTCTACTGAATACTCAGTTAGTTATTGTACCACTATATCTACTGTGCTCGTCACATTTTCTTTCAAAATACAGTTTTTGAAAGTGACGCCTTCAACAACTGACAATATCCAACCGTCCAGGATGACTCTGTGAATGAGAGAGCTGGGAGACGTAGGAGGGGCAGCAGGGGTGATCTGGATCTGAATAGGACTGGAAATAGCAATGATAATGGTGGCTGGGTTTATTTGAGAGACGAGGAAATGTATCGGGACTGGATCAAACGCTTTGATGAGCCTGTTGGTTATTTAGAAGAAAAAGATTTGACCAGTGCTGCACCCATAGATTTTCTGTCCCTCTTTCTGACTAATGACTTCTGGAACCTCCATACAAATGAAAACAATAGATATGCTCATCAGTTTCTAAACTCCATCAGCTGAAACCTAATTCCAGATTTCAAGAGTGGTATGATGTCACTGTGTCAGAAATGAAGGCCATTCTAACACTGCATTTATGTATGGGGCCGGTAGAGAAGGCAGATTTTGAGGATTACTGGGCAGAATTTTGGCCAACTTAGATCATTCTGTCTTTCCTCCATTTCGCCAGCAACAGTGAGTATGTGGGTAGGGGTCAGCCAGGTCATGACAGGTTGTTCAAGGTGTGTCCGGTAATTGTCCTGATAATTCTTTGTTTTTCAGCTGTTTATGGCCCACTCATGGAGCTCTCTCTGGATGAAATGACCATAGCATTCAAGGGAAATTCCAACTTGAAACAATATAACCCCCAAAAAATTGACAAATATGGCTACAAAGTGTTTGTGTTTCGTGAGGCTGGGGGGGTATTCCATGAAACTGGATTAAGGGAAAGTCTGTCTTACTTTCCCTTATTTTCCCTTGAAAAAAGCCAGAATTCCCTTAATCCTGTTTCATGGAACAGGACCCAGCTCAGGTTATGTTTTGCAGTGGTCCATGTACACTGGCCAAAATGCTGATTCTAATGCTGGTGGTGATTTAGGTGCCACCCATCTAATCATTAGTCAGCTGATAGTTCAAAAAACAGAGAAAGGGCATGAGGTGTACATGGAAAGCTACTACACATCACCAGCCATAGCAAAGAGCTGGCAAATGATGACACTGGTCTGTGTGGGACAGTGAACTGCACAAGGCGTGGTATGCCCAGGTGCCTGAGGTGATCTGAGTTGCCTTTGACAAAAGGAGATGACCCAGTGTGCATGAAACATGGCAAACTGTTTGCTTGTGCATGACATGAGGCAAAGCGTCTCACTATGCTCCCTTCCCTTCATGGGAACTCATGTGTGGAAACATATCAGGACAAAGCAAAGCGACTGGTTTTCGTGAGATAAATAGACCTGTGTGCAACACCTTCAACACCTTCATGGGTGGAGTACACACCGCTGGTCAGAGGATGAAAACCGACATCTTTCCACACCATTCAAGGAAATGGTACAATTGCATCTTCAATAATATTCTGAGCATCAGTGTGGTGAACTCCTATATAATCTACTCTAAGTGTACTCCTGGTCCGCACAAGCCACTGAAGGCCTTCATCCAGGACATTATCACTGATTTGCTTGAGGGCTGTTCCAAGAGGG
>JBBPCX010071343.1:0-10083 GCA_037974365.1 Hydrocynus forskahlii
CTTTCTCTTTTTCTCCTCTCTCTTTTTCTCTCTCTCTTTCTCTTTTTTTCCTCTCTCTCTCTCTCTCTCTCTCTCTTTTCCCCTCTCTCTCTATCTCTATCTCTATCTCTCTCTCTCTCTCTCTTCTCCCCTCTCTCTCTATCTCTATCTCTTTCTCTCTCTCTCTCTCTCTGTCTCTTTCTCGCTCTCTCTCTCTCTCTCTAACTCCTTTCTTTCTTACTCTATCAATCTATCCATCTGCTTCCTCTACCCACCCTTCTCTGATCCTCAGACTAGGACGAATTACTGCGTGTCCCCTAAATGAGACAGAGAAGGAGGGAAAGTGTCCTTCCTTCTCCCACTTAACTTCAGAGTCCGAGGCCACCAGGAGCGCCATGCTGAGCTGCTCATTAGGTCTGTCAGTAGATGAAGAAGGCTGGGTGGGAAACTGGCCAAAGAAGGAGCCGTAGCAAAGGTGAAGAAACTTTCAGTTTTAAATACTTGGACCAAACAAGTGGCTTGTCTGGCCGCGAGTGGACGAAGCCACTAATTAGCATGTCGTTTGCATGTAGGTCCATGCCAGTAATCTGCACATTTGCTTTCCTTCATTATTAATGACCTTTTTTCTGAATGGTCTCATTCATATGTTCATCCACAGAGGTGGAATTTGTAAATGTGAGCGTGTTCCGTATAAACCGGGATGTGTCTGGACCTGCCTCCTGGGCTCGCCTTAAAGAAACTGCACCCCTGCCTCTGAGACCAATACCTGCTTCAGCCTGAAATTACAGGGGCAGACGCACATCCTCGGCCGGCCGCCGCCGAGTCGGCACACAAGCCCCGCGGCTCCGGTAGCCTCACACCTGCTTCACAGCTCTGTGGCCTGGCCTGGTTGTGTCAGACGTCTGAAAGCAGGGGTGCTGAGTCAGTTTCTCTTCATGTTTCCTGAGAGAACTGGTCCACAAGAGGGGGGACTTGAATGCACATATCTTTGCTTTTTTCCTCACAAATGCAAGCTTCAGCAACGTCTAACGAGAACCCGATTAGACAAAGGTTGAGAAACGTTGAAACTAAAAACTAAATGTAGAGAAACACTAAAGACTACAGACTTAAAGTGACTTTATTTTGTTCCTATTGCTGGGTTTATGTGCACTTTATGTCATTGCAATGCTCAGCAAGGACAGCCCCCACATGGTGGAGGACATCAAAAAGTCAAGTCAAGTAGGTTTTATTGTCATTACTACCATACCCACACAGTGCACAGTGAAAACAAAACAATGTGCCTCCAGGACCATGGTGCAACACAATAGCACAACAAAAATAAGATTTTTTTTCATCCATATCATTTTATTTGCTGCCTACATCTTTCAAAAACTGAATATTCTGGGCTTTTGTGGACCCAAGAGGAACAGCACCGCTAAGTTGTCAGGAAGAAAACAGCGATGGCTGATTTACGTCTAGCCCTAGCCAATCCAGCTTTTCTGTGTCAAATGCACTGTGATGTATTACATGTAGTAAACTGTGTGATTGTCATCCATTTTAAGCCCATTCCACCCAGCTTTGCCTTCCTTGTCTCATCTGCTAACATAAGCTGGTGGCCTAGTGGTTAGGGTGTTTGCCCTACAATCAGGAAGCTGTGGGTTCAATTCCCAAGACCACTGAGGTACCCTTGAGCAAGGTACCGTCCCCACATATGCCGCTTTACTTGGTGAATGGTTTATATGGGTTAAATGCAGAGGAAGAATTTCATGCTGTTCGCACTGTGGTGTGTTCATGTATGGCAGAACTTTCACTTTATTTGTACGAAGCCACTACCTTTTACTTTGCTTCATAAGAAGCGTGGCTGTGTCTCATTTCCACACTTGCAAGATCACTATTTTCTGTCACCCCCTCATAAGTCTTGCTGTATTCTTTTGCTCTAAACTATAGTAGCTGTACCTGGACATCTGAAGCTTGTCTAAGGCATTCAGGTGAGATGTTACGTCCTGCTGTGAAACAGACGGCGACTGGTTGTGTTCGCTTGCTGTAGGTGAAGGAAGCCTGCTAGCCTGTATGCTCTCATTTATTATCAGGAACGAGCTCAACCAAGAGCACACCAGCTAGTAAACCAGAGACTTGTTTAGACCGCAGCAGGAGTTAAGGCCGATTAGTTATTTGGACGGAGTCTAACAAACCGTCCTAAGAAGCTGCTGGGCAGAGCAAAATGCATTTTTAATATTTTTATTAAATGTTAATGACTAATTGTTGAAAATTTGCATTGTATTGTTTTCTTTTCTGGTGACTGGCAGCATCAACCATGCAAGCTGACCCTAGATCAGCACTGCTGCTCTTCATTTGCTGAGCCAGTGCTTTTGGATTTGAGCTTTTTTGTGCGCTTGTCTTTTTTGAGCGCTTGCTGTTTTTCAAGTTAAAAGAGAGCGATTAACAAACAGTAATCCATTCCCCTGACTTCTCCCTCCTGGTGTTTTTAATCACGGAAAGAATGTGGCCAGGAACCTTTTTCCAGCCCAGAAGTGCTTCTCCAAAACAACAGACTTCTGCCTTGACAAACAGTTTTCAGTCAAAATTACATCTGCGATATAAGAGTAAAGAGTAGAAAAGATAACTCTAACAATGATTTAGAAAAGCACTACCCTGCTGCCTTCTGACCCGGTGCATGCTCATTAGAGACACACAGAGCTTTTCTGGAACAGTCCGCTGGGACTAACTAGCCATTAGCGAGGCTTCAGCGAGTGTGAACTCCTCGTGCTGGGAACGCTCTTTCCGAGCAGCTCTGTTTTCCTGACAGGCCGAATAACATCAGAGGGAAAGGCCTGAAAACACATCCTCGCCGTAAACAGCTCCTCTGTAGGGTCTGGACTTGTTTCTGTCACTCATTTGTGGTGCAGTATTGGAGTCTGTGGACCTTTAAACAGTTCGGTGATGGTTTGGATTGATGTCCTACCAGCCCTGATGACGGTGTCCGTCAACGATTCTGACCTGCAGCGTCTGGGAGTCAGTGTCAGTGTGAGGAGTGTGAGGCAAGCATCCAATTACAGAGTGTGGAAACCCCAAATTAGCTTTCAAAATGATTTACGAAAAAATTAAGAAACACTGGAAGTCATGGATTACTAATTAAAAGTTCCCAGACACTCTGATCAATTACATTTTTATAGGAATTGTTAAGGTTGTCAATACTTGTGGCACCAGTGATTTTGTTAAAAATAAAATGTAAGGCCTTGTATTAACCGCATAGTAGTTGTAGGTGTATATTGCACTCCAATACACTCTTTAATACAAAAAGTGCAGAACTATGCATCTTTGTTCAGATTATTTAGCCTATAATAGTAAAGATGGATGAATTTGTTTCTATGTGTTTAGCAGCATTATAATTAATAATAAGTACAACAAACAGTTATCAGCCACTTCAGTCAAGTCCTGAAGATCACCACAGCAGTGACTGTGCAGCCATCTAGTCACTACCCTGATCACCCTCCCTCCATCATGATAGTAGAATTAGCATCCTCCTCCAAGCGTGGAGGTCCAATGTTGTTGTGTTAGCAGCAGCGGGGATTAATATAATGACCAGCTTAGAGGAAGCATATTTTACCCTTCAGCCTCTTAGCACTGGTGCCATTGTCTGACTGGGATAACTTTGCCAGTAGGTGGAAGAAGGTATGACTAAACTGGGGAAAATGCTAAAATCTCCATTCTGAGCTGTGTTTTCGTGCAGCTTGGCCATGCTGAGCTTCTCTCCTGAATTCAGAGTGTCCACACCAAGATTTTTCCACAGCCATCCATCCAAATCAAGAACTGTTTGAAAGCTGAAGTCTCCGACACGCCTCATAGAGGTTTACGTTCCTGCAGAATTCGCTTCCAACCTGCGTGTAACACGCTGGACCCCCCCAGCGCCCAGCATTACTGCATCTGATTCAATCAGTTCACTTCTGAATTACTTAATAAACCTGAGCAGGTGAGGCAGGTTGTGACTTTTTTCAAGGTTCCCGAAGGACTGGAGTCCAGTAGGGTTTGGTGATGTTCCTGGTCAGACCCACCTGGTTCCACTCCCTCCTGTCAGGACCTGAACAGGACCAGGGTTGGTATCCCTGCTCCAGCAGAATGTTCCCACTCCTTTCGAGCTTGAGAAATTGCCCTGCATCCGTAGCTGCTATTCACAGCTCTAGAATAAAGCTATCATAATAGAATGTGACGCTTCAGACACATTTGTCTGGAGGTTCGAGTGTCAGATGTTGGTTCGTCTCCTGGTCATGTCAGTGCTCACTGTGCAAAAGCTCCGACATTTCTGGCTCAGCAGTGATCAGAGCCTCGGCACAGTCTTTCCACAAAGTGTCATGTGTTGACACATCTGCCCGGCCTCATTCTTCTCTTCTTCTGCGTTAGGTGCTCATGCTTCTGCTCGTGATGTTTCCATCCTCGTGCTCTAATCTCCTGCTTGTCCCTCTGTTTCCTCTGATCATCTCCCCTGTTAGGTTCTGTATTCTGGGTTTATATGCTAGAACCGGTATTCTGAATTCCGTTATGTGTCCCAGGAAATATCCCGTAAAACTGGAAACCGACTAGACCAACACTCTCCTCTGCTCATTCCTGTATCTCTACCTGTCTGCCTCTGAGAGCATCTCTCAGTGGTTTCTTTTTGTCATGCACTGAAGAGTCTTGGACCTTTATTTGTGGTGCATCTTCATTGAGGGTTAAAGTCCAACCTCAGCATAATCAGGCATGTTTTACACATCGCATGTTCAGACATATTCGACTGAAAGCATGAATTTTTGTGGAGCTCAGCAGTTCTCTGGTCATCTGAGTCTTGTCTGGAGAAACATCTACTCCTAGAGCAGATCCTTATTAAAAACTACAGACTGGGGGGGGGGGGGGGTCTCTTTTGAAGAACCTTTCCCCCCCCCGGTCTGGTTCTGTTGGTGTTGGTGGAGGTGGTGGAACATCTCTGGCTCTAATAGCTTATAGTTGCAATATTTCTCATATGAAATATTATTTAATAACAAAAATGTAATATTTAAAAAAATTCCCAGCATGTTAAAGAGTAAATAAAGAGTATATAGAAAATGTACAGAAGTGAGTTGTAGATGGTGTGTACATATTTACACAGAAAAATCAACCAGGAGTACCCACAATAATAATAATAATAATATAATATAAACTGCCAAACAATTCTGAATCATACCAAAATAATTAAATAAAGTTATCATGTGTGTGTATGTGTGTGTACGTGTGTGTATGTATGTGGGGGGGATTGATCCAAGATGGCAGGGTGCGGCTTGGCAGGTGCTGTGTCACTGCCATCTAGGTCTAAATATAACGATCTCTCTCCGCAAGCAGCAATATCATGCTACAATTCTGTTAAAGCCATCGTGTTTAACCTGAGGATTACACCATGGATTGTGGTGCATGTCCTGTTGCTTATTGCCAACTCAGCATGACCGTGTTTTGTCGCCCCACGGTACCATCAACACTGCATGGAGAGGGACACTATTGAGTATAAACATTTAGTGCTTCCGCTTTTCAGTGGATATACGGGCACGCGGTTGGCTGCTGGCCAATGTGCCACGTATCAAATTGCACTTAATCTTGGAAAAGCAAACTGGTGTAAACAACCAAAAGCAAGATCATTGCCCAGACTTTCCTGGAAACTCACGGGATACTTGTTCTTCACACTCTTACTTGCGGAGGACGTGCACACAAATCCTGGACCAACTGAGAGGAGCGTGGTCAGAGCCCGATGTCAACGAATCACACACGACTAGAACCCCCCCCCCTTTTTGTGAAAAATCGTGTTTAGAACAGTGAACCAGGCACGTATTCTCAGGTCAAACCGAGAGTGCTAGGTGGACATTCAAACATTCTAAGTGCTACGCCTGAAACTGCCTAAAACTGAACAGTTGCAGCATCTTCTGGATGAATCAAACCTGGACTTCTTATGTCTAACAGAGATGTGGCTACATAAATACTCTCCTGCTGAGACTTTAAAAGTGCAAGGTTATAACATGTTTCAACAAGTCAGACTGGAGGGAAGGGGAGGGGGGGTGGTGTGTCATTTTATGTTAAGGACGGCAAAAACTGTAATCAAATTTAATGGTCACGTGATTTTGATTTGGAATGTATAGGTCCTACAGTAGCACTCTCCGAACAAATGTCATTTAGTATGATAGGAATCTATAGACCACCATCTGCTAGAATTGTGTTTTATAATGAACTAAAAGCTCTCATTAAGAAATGTGATGGTAAAAATGAATTTATTTTATTAGGTGATTTTGATGTTAATAGGTTAGATAAAACAAAGACGAAGGGATTAAAGGGTGTAGTGGATGAATGTGATTTTCAACAGGTTATAGAAGGGCCAACCAGGATTACCGCCTCTTCAGAAACAGACCAGAGAGAATTAAGAAGTGGTATAATTTAATTACACGGCTATAACTGGATCCTAATACTAAGAAAGCTCACTAAAAGGAGGTTTCAATGTATCATCACACAAGAAGTTAGAATGGTACAAAAACCCTCATAATAAGTTAAGTAATCTTAAAAGTGCAATTGAGGAAGTAGACTGGAACGAACACTTTGTGTGGCAAAATATGAATGACAATTGTAATTAATTTATGGTAAAACTTCATAGCGTTATGAAGGTTTTTATGAAAAAAGACAAAAAGTGAAACAAAGAAATTATCTACCATGGTTAAATGATAAAATACGATCACTCATGAAACAGAGGGACCAGGCTTTAAAAATGGCCCTCAAAAATAAAACAGAACATGAGAAGTGCTTATTTTATTAAGACAATAACTGATGCCAAGGGAAATGCCAGGGAAATATGGAAAAATCGAAAGAAATTAACGGGTGAATTTAAAAATAATAAAATCATAGAACTGAATATTGAGGGAAGTGTTATCCAGGATCCAAGTGCAGTGGCAACAGCTTTTAATGTTTATTTCACTGATTCCATAAAGACACTGACACAAAACCTCCCAGGTATAAGTCACTTCATAAACCCACTGAGCAGTAGTGAACCCATCTTAAATTTTAGAAAAATAACTGGCACTAAAGTGGATAAAATAATTTCTTCCCTTAAATGTACTAGAGTAAAGGATGTATATGAGATGGACACTGTGTTCCTTAAGACAAATAAAGGGTTTCACTTACTCCCATTATTACTGAAGTTGTTAAATGGTCGATTAATGAAGGACTGTTTCCAAAAGCCTGCAAAACAGTTATAATTACACCAGTATTTAAATCAGGGGACCCTATGGTCATAAGCAACTACAGACTGATAAGTATTCTTCCAGTGATATCTAAAGTTGCTGAAAAGTGGGTATCTGAACGATTATATCACATTTAAATACATCTTCCTTCTCATTGCATCCCATGCAATTTGGTCTTCGTAAGCATCATTCCACCGAAACGGCAAATTGTTTTCTCTTAGAAAATATGGCTAAATTGGACAAGGGAGGTGCGATGGGAGCTGTCTATCTTGATCTTAAAAAAGCTTTTGATACTGTTAATCATGAGATTTTAATTGCGAAATTATCTAAATTTGATTTTTCGTCCAGCGCGTTAAATTGGGTTAAATCATATCTTGCTGAGTGAAAATAATGTGTCTGTATCGGTGATAAAACGTCTCAAATAGTCAGTAATTCTGTTGGTGTTCCACAAGGCTCTACATTGGGCCCCTTATTGTTTAGTCTGTACATAAATGATCTTCCTGAGGTTTGCCCACCTTCAGTGATCTGTCAGATGTATGCAAATGACACAGTTCTTTATGTACATTCTAAGAATAAGAAAGCAGTCTGCCGCAATGGTCAATATTTTGAACTGGCTGGCCAGTTCAAGTTTACACCTTAATATTAGCAAATCTGTGTGTATGTTTTTTCTCGAAGTCTGCAAATAAAGATCTTGAGCCTGGTGTTATAGTGGCAGGGAGTAAATCATCAGTTGTGTATGAATATAAATATTTGGGCATAGTAATTAGGGTTGCACAGATACCAGTACCAGTTTCGGGTATCGGGCCGATACTTCGTTAAAATACTCCGGTGTCGAGGGGCGGAAAGGAAAGTACGTTTAACACGAGCAATTTGTTTAAACATCTGAAGACGCATCACAGTGTTAAGTACACGGAGTTGCTAATGCTAGTGCAGGACCGCAGCAACCAAATTTAACGCACGTTTTTGTGTACAAGAAAGCAGGAGACTGTTTTGATACTTTCTTTAAGGGTCTTTTTGCATATAAACCTCTTTAAAGGAACCGAACTCAGTCCTGTAGAAGTGGTCCAAAAAGTGGACCGACAGGAAGGGGACTCGGTTCTTTTTATGTTCACAGTGTGAGTTCATTTGAAGGGGACTCGGTTCTGTTTCTGCTCCGAGGCCGTACCACGTCATCTAACTACGGCAAGCCTAGAGGGCAAAAACAGTCGAAGCGAATCCGGAGCGCTTTGTGTTCATAATGCGTGAGTTTAACTGAACCATGCCGCGGACTTAAAGCTTTGTTAAAACCAGAATGAACGTTTGTTTTTGCCTTGCAACAGCCTTCTGTTAATACTTTTTTGTATTTAGCCTTATTATACCCTTAGCAAAAAGTAGTTTATTCAAGTGTACTATGAGTATACTTATACTAAAACTGAGGCAGTATACTTTAAGCTTACTTTTTATGTACTATGTTTTATATACTTTAGAATAGTATAGTAAAGAATACTTGACTTATACTGATAAGTATAAAGAAAATATATAAAGTATACTTTTGTAAACTTAAAATGACCTCACAAAGTATACTTTTATAAACTTAAAAATGTTCCAATTTAGTCTGAATAAGTATTAAATTAGTATACTTTCTAGTACACTACAAGAACATGGTCCGTATACTTGCTATACTTATACTCAAGCATACTTAATAAAATGAACTTCAGGTATACTACTTTTTGCTAAGGGTAGGCTTGTCATAAACTGTAGAAGAGAAGATAAAACCGGTCTCCAAATTACTTGCACTTGCATGGACACCATTCTAAGAAATATCGGTACTCGGTTTTGGCAAGTACACAAATAAAAATACTCTTACTCGTATCGGTTTGTAAAAGAGTGGTATCGTTGCATCCCTAATAGTAATAGATTCACAACTTACATTTAAAAGTCAAATTTAAAAAGTTGTTAACAAAGTTACATTTAATTTAGCTAATTTCAGATATATGAGGAGCAATTTAACAACAGAAGCTTGATGCCATTATTCTCTCACACATAAATTACTGCCGAATTAGCTGGACACCAGCAGCAATAAACACCTTGTAATCAGTGGAAAGACTTAATGAGCAGGCTCTAAAAATCCTGGATAAGAAATCAAATACTTATCATAACCGTAAAATTGTAACAAAATATGAACTTTTAAACTGGGATAACATGATTAAGTTTGCTGATATAATACTTTTTATATAATTTTTCATGGCTTGGCACCTCCTCCACTCAGTGAGTTTATCATACAAAATAAAAATACATCTACGTACAAGGGCCAGAGGGAAGTGCTAAAACCATACAGACAAAAAACATTTGCTCATTCGGTCTTTTCTTGCAGAGCAGCACATACAGGGAACACCATACCCACAGAACTCAGGGAGAACACAAATATCTACACTTTCACAAAATCTATAAAGCAATGGTTATTGGATAATCAAACATGCAATCATTTGTAATCTTTCATCTGAATATGATGTCCTAATCATTGCAGTATATTTGTTCTGTATAATGTAAGTAATGGGAACTAATTGTTTAATGTATGTGAATGTATGTTATGTGAATTGTTTGTTTTTTCCTCTTTTAAATAACATCAACCTGCCTGGGACTGTGGATGTAAATTAGCCTGATGGCTAAAACCGGTGCATTTCATGACTCATGAAGTGAGCATGAATGTACACTGTCCCTTTTAAATAAAAAAAAGTGTATGTGTGTGTGTGTGTCAGTGTGTGTATGTGTGTGCATGTGTATGTGTGTGTGTATGTGTGTGTGTGTGAGTGTGTATATGTTTGTGTGTGAGTGTGTGTGTGTATGTGTGAGTGTGTGTGTGTGCGTGTGTGTGTGTGTGTGTGAGTGTGTGTGTGTATACGTGTGTGTGAGTGTGTGTATG
>JBBPCX010071344.1:0-10083 GCA_037974365.1 Hydrocynus forskahlii
GATGGCTGAAATATTATACAATTAAATATCTTCTCTCATAAAACTAGTGAATTCAAGTGCATTTTAGTATTCTGAATGAAGTGCATGAACAAATTGCATTCAGAACAAGTGCTTTAAAAACTGTTGAAAGATAACAACATTCTCTGTAGGTATACAACAAAATAGTGTATAAAAACAAAGACTGACATAGAAGACTGACATATATTAACCGTAATCACTGAAAACTTTCTTTCCTTTTCAAAAACACAGATGGAAAGTGACCATTCTGTTATACGTGAACACACCACAGCACACAGTGTGAACAGTACAAAATTCAACCTCAGCATTTAAGCCATTCACCAAGTGAAGCAGGGGGCAGGAATACAGCACCCGGGGAGCAGTGTGTGGGGATGGTACCTTGCTCAGGGTACCTCAGAGGTGCCTAGTGGTCTTGGGAATCGAACACACGACTTCCTGATCGCAAGGCGAATGCCCTAATCACTAGGCTGCCCTTCGAGTGGGCATGCTCAAAGGGTCTTGCCTCTTCTGTGCTTCATACTCTGCATGGCGAGCGGGATGTTTTGATTTTATATGATAAATTAATCCCGACGTTGAGAAAGTCTTTGTGGATGCACCCCCTCTAGAAATTTCTTTGCAAATGGCTTTCCTCATGTCTTTCTTAGAAATATCAGTTGCGGTTGCGTCATCATTGCATCATCACTGTTTTGGTCGCGTTAAAAAAAATTCCGGCTGCCAAAAATTTCCGGTGGCTGAACTTTTGGTGCATCCCTAGTATGGATACTTCAGCATGACCACATTGAGCCCTCAGTAGTCAATGCAGGGTTGAAGTCTGTCATTCCTTCGTCTTAACAGTAAGAAGCTGATGGAGGCTGTAATGTGAATCGACAAATAAACCCATGCATAAGCACTGAGGACACATATATACCCATTGTACCAGGGTCTCCTCAAAGTTTGATCACAAAAGATGGAAAACAAACTAATCCAAAAACCTGACAACAAAAACGTGACTTGGAAGCTATGAAACAACAGTCACTAGGCAAAACTCCCATTCAGAGTACATACGAGATCAGTCCTTCATGAGGGAAATTGTCAAACCAGAGCAGGGGGAAACAAAACAGAACGTGAGCCTGGCTTGGTCACGCGTGACAGCATGCACTCTGTGAAGACAAATACCAGCTAAAACAATGATAACCGCACAAAGACTTTGGGTTAGGCTGGCTACAAATAAGGCAGACAGAGATAGGCAACAGGTGAAAGGAGTAACTAATTTGGTCTATGGAAAAAGGGTAAAGAGAAACATAAAGAAGCCAACAAATGAGAAGACAGGTTAAACATAACACATAAATTAAAGATAACAAAACAGGTTAAAATAGATAATAAGAGTTACGAAGCAAACCCAGGCTCAGTAATCCAGTGACAGGGACCACCAGAGGTGCAGCAGAGGTGTCAAGGCTGTGACAGGTCCTGAATCAACATGAAATCTATCCAGAATTAACAAAGATCTTTCCAGGATCAATATAAAGATAATGGTCCTAAATCAACATCAGGTAAATCTGTTCAGCACCAACATATACTTTAGTAAAGTATATCCAGGATCAATATAAAGATAGTTGTCTTAAATCAACATGAGGAAATCTGCCAAGGATCAATATAAAGGCGATGGTCCTGAATCAACATTAAGTTAATCCATCCAGGATCAACATGAAAATGATGGTTTTGTATCAACATCAGATCAACCTATCTAGGATCAACATGTCAACATACCAATGATAGTCCTGGGTCAAAAGAAGAGGTACTACATTGATGATGGCTATAGATTGCGTACCTTTTAACATGCTGCTTGTTAGCCTAACAGCATGCTTGCTGTTAGTATCTATTTACTCCTCAGCTGAGTAAATCAGTGGGGCATCAAAAGCTCAGTGATTTAAAGGTTCAACTTTTAGGAACTGGAATTGGTGCATAAGTGTTTATGTCTATGCCTTGCTGCACATTTTATACAGGCTTTGAAATGCTTATTCTAATTTTTACTATGTATGTAATTTCTGTCGCAGGTAACCAACAATATTTGGTTACCTGCAACAGTGTCCTAACTGCTAGTGTCACCACTGAGGTTCCCTAGAGTAAGGTACCATCCCCACACACTGCTCCCTGGCGCCCCTCATTGGTGGCAGCCCCCTGCTCTACTTGGTGAATGGGTTAAACACAGAGCAAGAATTTCATATTGTTCACACAGTGTGCTGTGCTGTGGTGTGTGTACACATGTGACTACAAGGGTTAATAAATTATATAAATTAAATAAATACTTGAGCTGGAATACCAGGAATAACCTGTTTAGCACTGACACATGATCAAATTTTTCAAATAGCTTCGACCTCTAAACTTACTTACAGATGACGACAGCTTAAAAATGGAGGACACAAGAAGACAACTCAAGATTATAGTACGTTCTGGTGAGTTCAGTCATTGGTTTGTTAAAAGGTTTTTACTCATGTATGTTGCATATACATGTATGTCTTTTGTCCTTTAAGATCTGAAACTCAAGTTCTCCATTCCTTTTTAACAATTTACAATAGAACTGCTGAATTTGAGAAACCTTTGACCGTTTTGAGTAGAACCAGAGGTTTTATATGTTACATTGACAATTTTCCCTTATAATACACTACTTCTCCACCACAAAGGCATGAAAAATACATTGTAGGCTAAAACCTTATCTCCAGCCTGTTGTAAACCAACATCATGCCGTGTGTTTGTTACCATATACTGTAATATTGTTCTGAGGTCAATTTTAGACCTTTTTAAAATTAATTTACATTAGAATCTCTAAATTAGAGACGCGTTTGACAGTGGTGGTAAATGGAACCAGGGGTCACAATGTCTTAGAAATAAACGTAGCCATTTTAATTGCAGCCAAAAATGATCTGAGTCATATGCAACATTGAAAATGGTAAATCTGGGGTTAAAATAAAAAAAAGCTCCGTGATTATAATTATAATTCCTTGCATGTTTTCTCGGCCACAAATGGATAAAAAAATACATTTTAGAACAAAACCTTATCTAAAACCTGTTGTAAACATTTCCAGCAACATACCATGTGTTTATTACCATATTGTGTAATATTGTTCTAAGGTCGATTTTAGACCAACCCTGGTCTTGGAGATCCATCTTCCTGAAGTCTAGTTCTAGACACAATCTGCAACATCAGCTCTGGCTAACAACCTTCAGAAGGTTCAAATAATTGTAAGTAATTATAAGAATAGTGTAAGCTTTTAACACTAGAGTCAGATAAAATAGGCAAATTTACAGAGGTGTGTTACGAGACCGTTTTTGAAGACTGGAAGAGAGTCAATATTTACAGATGTTTTGTGGGAGAGAGTTGAAAAGGTCAGACGAAACATGGCTGAAGGCTCTGAACTTCATGGTGGCCAAATGGGCAAGAGGTGTAAAGAGATTAATAGAAGAGGATGATCAAAGAGTATGAGAAGGTGTGCAGATTCATAGTTGCAACCATTTTCTGAAACCACCCACTGAACTTGCACTTTTCCATTAATCCTGTGTTTCTTCATAGGGTGTTCTAACACAAGCGACACATTTTTTACAGGGAAACTTCAGTATTTCACAGTTTTGAACGTGGAGACACAAAATGCTCATGTGGACTTTATCAGAAATCTCGGCAACCATAAACTTGATCTGCAGGAGGCATCTTCAGTGGAGGAGTGTGATGTCATTTTGGCTTTCTGCCCCATTGTGTCACGAAGTGGAACTGACATTAAAGCAGCACTGCAAAAACTCTCAGGTATCTAATTTCATGCAGGTAGTACTTTAAGAAATGATAAATAGATGTTTCAAGCAAGAAAAAAATCAATACCTTTGGACACTTTCAGTTAGCAGGCTCTATTTTAGATACACCTATTGCTATCAGGTCTAAAATCTGAAAAAAAATCTGAAATACTGAGGAGGTCCATCCCACCTACAGGGTGCCACATTTCCATCAAATCAGTTTTCTAAATTTCTGTCCCGTTAGAGCTGCCCAGCTCAACTGTAAGTGCTGTTACTGCAAAGTGGGAATAAGTACAACTGACAACAACTTGAATGTGAAGCAGCACCACTGAGTGCTGAAGTTCCTAAGACATAAAATCAGATGTAGAGGTAGACAAAATAAAACATGATAGATGTGTGATAAGGAACAGAGAACTTCTATAAATCCATCCCATATCGCCCAGCGCTAACAAGAAAAATATTCATGTGTCTACATACTTTTGTCCATCGTATATCATGTTAATGTTTTTTATTACGGTCAGTGAATGTAATCCGTATCAGTTAAGGCCAATTGTAGATATCAGATAAAGTCTGATTAAGTTAAATATGTCCTTCCTCAGCCACCAAGCCTGTAATTCTAGTGGTGCTCCATCACACACTGGACCTGGAATTCACAGCTCCAGACAGCAGCAGAGCCGTAACCAGAGAGAACACACTCACAGTGGACTGTCTGTTCCATGAGGATCAAGGCCTGCTGAACTGCAGTACGAACAAATACGCAGTAGCTAAAGTCTTAGAGGAACTACATCCTCAGGTAATTTATTCTATTAATTCCACACTGCTATAGTGTTTCTTTTAATGTGTGTGTGTATGTACGTGTGTGTGCTTGTTAGGTTCTAATAAACAATACTCTAAACCATTTCAGATTTCAGCGCCATTCGAAACAACCAGGGGTAAGACTCATTTTACTTCACCATTCCTCCTGCTCATCTTGTCTTTTAAACTTTGCCACGCCAACCCCAATCTACTCAGACTCCATAGAACACTGAGAATGAGTACAAACAACAGTATCTGTTTTAAATACTTTTTAAAATGAAGTATAATGGTTGTGTATAGCCATAGCAATCTCAGGTTTCAAAAAGGAAAATAACATTTGGGACTGTAAAACTATGGCAAAAAACAATGTGATGAAATAGAAAGTTACAAGACAAGTTACAAAACAGCAAAATTCATAAGGGTGATGAAATTAGTTTTCAAGTCAATTTTTGAGTGGTTGTCTAATTACAGCAGGCAAACAGAGACTACATGAGCTCGGTAGTATTAATTTAGACACCTAGTCTAAAGCTAGTTATGTGCAGGCTTAGGCTATGGTCGACATCAAGTCACTTTGACTTGACCCGGTACTTTGAGCCAAACAGCATATTTCTTGAGGTAAAAAGGTGTCATGAAGCAGGTGCTGTCTGAAAGATGCAATCTTTCACAGATGTTAGCAAATCAGCATGGCATTCCTTTGTAGGTCTTCAGTGTATCTTTCATGAGCAATTTTTTGCTAAATACAACATTGATATTTTTTACTGTAATGTCTTGAGTTATGGAGTGTTGTTTCTTCACAGGTTTAGAAGAAGATGATGCCGATGTTGTGAATGAACAGCCATCAAGGCAGCCATTTCTACAGCCCAACACAGCGACCGTAGGAAGACACTCGGAACCTCGGTGTTGGTGTCCGTACACTTGTTGTCTGTATCCAGAGTCTTACCTTCAGTGTCTGAATAGCGGCCAGTGTCTAGAGGATTGCTGTGAGTGCCTTCTGAGTTGCTGCATGGATCATTTGTGGGACATATTGTGTGATGCATTGCTATGCTGTGTTTAGAATGTTCCGCCACTCAAATAATATCTGTTCACTGGTGGTCCTGTGGGGGTCCTGAACATTGATGCAGGGAGTCTATAGCTGTAAACTTCTAAGTGTGCCTTGTCAGTAAATCTGCGGTTCGGGGTGGGGTTTTAACCTACTGTTCATATGGCCAGACTCATCATACAAAGTGCGGACAGGCACACTGGAGGGGGGTCTGGGGTTCAGACATGTTTGGCTCCTGACTTCTCTGTGCACCCAGCAAGACTGCCAAAAGTATTCACTCACCCGTTGAAATAGGCGTGTAGACCGCTTCTACAACATTTGTGAAAGAATGGGTCGCTCTCAGGAGCTCAGTGAATTCCAGCGTGGCTCCGTGATAGGATCCCACCTGTGCAACAAGTCCAGTCATGAAATTTCCACGCTACTAAATATTCCACTGTCAACTGTCAGTGGTATTATAACAAAGTGGAAGCGTTCGGGAATGACAGCAACTCAGCCGCGAAGTGGTAGGCCACGTAAACTGACGGAGCATGAGGTCATCGATGTTCTGCAGGGTCAATCGCTACAGACCTCCAAACTTCATGTGGCCTTCAGATTCGCTGAAGAACAGCATAGAGAGCTTCATGGAATGGGTTTCCATGGCCAAGCAGCTGCATCCAAGCCAAACATAACCAAGTGCAATGCCAAGTGTCGCATGCAGTGGTATAAAGCACACCGCCACTGGACTCTAGAGCAGTGGAGGTGCATTCTCTGGAGTGATTAATCGCTTCTCCATCTGACAATCTGATGGATCTGGGTTTGGCAGTTGCCAGGAGAACGGTACTTGTCTGACTGTACTGTGCCGAGTGTAAAGTTTGATGGAGGGGAGATTATGGTGTGGGGTTGTTTTTCAGGAGCTGGGCTCAGCCCCTTGGTTCCAGTGAAAGGAACTCTGAATGCTTCAGCATACCAAAAGATTTTGGACAATTTCATGCTCCCAACTTTGTGGAAACAGTTTGGGTAAACAGCTTGTTGGCCCCTTCCTGTTCCAACAAGACTGTGCACCAGTGCACAAAGCAGGTCCGTAAAGCCCTCAACCCAACAGAACACCTTTGGGATGAATTAGAGTGGAGACTGTGAGTCAGGCCTTCTCGTCCAACATCAGTGTCTGACCTCACAAATGTGCTTCTGGAAGAATGGTCAAAAATTCCCATAAACAAACTCCTGAACCTTGTGGAGAGCTCGCCCAGAAGAGTTGAAGCTGTGGGCAGTGGGTGGGCCGACGTCATATTAAACCCTCTGGATTAAGAATGGGATGTCACTTAATTTCATGTGCGTGTAAAGGCAGGTGAGCAAATACTTTTGGCAATATAGTGTATATATACAGTAACCCCCTACTTTTCGCTGGGGTTACGTTCCAAGAGCCCTCGCGTCTAGTGAAACTGCGTTGTTATGATGTGGTTAAAAATGCCTAAAAATGCCTATTTTTACAGTGTAAACCCTAAATATGCTCCCAAAACAATGTAATATCATTTTAAACTCATTAGTGTCAGGTCTTTGCCAGCGGCCGTTTTGGTTTTGGGGACTTTTATTTTGAAGTTATGGGTGTTTGTTTGTGTCTTAGGTCACTTGTCAGCTGTCTTGTGTTTAGTTTAAGTAATTGGGATTTATGATTGGTTCTTGTTTAAGTGGGTGTTTTATTTTAGTTCTTTGAGTTCATATGTTGTTGGTCGGTCTTTTTGTTTTGCGAAATCCATCTCTTACCCAGCTCTTTACCTCAGTTGATCCTGTCTCTGTTAAAGAAAAACCTGTAGTCTTACATCTGGCACTCAGGCCAGTTTTGTGTTTTGTGTTTTAAGAATAAAGATGGATCATTTTGAATACGACTGGTGCGTGTGTGCCTGCTGAAAGTGCCTGGAAACGGGTAGGACTCATGACAATTAGCCTTAAAGAAAATGTAAAGGTAAACCTGTATCCGTACTGTACAGTATACACATTATATACAAACTGCACTGGTAGAATAAATATGAAAATACAAAATACAAATTGCACTGGATTTTCTACAGTCTAATTTGTGGGACGAGTGGTGTCTGCTCACTCCTTTACCCTCAGAATATTCTGTTCATATTCATGAAGACAATATTTACCCTCAGCTTGTCGAAGAACCTCTTCAGTGTCACTTTCAAAGCATGAATCAACAGTACAGAGCACCAGAATGATGTCACACTTCCTGCAGTTCAGAAATTGCTCATGAAGATTACCTGTGTTTCCTATTATTTTAAGAAGGCATTTAACCTTCTCGTGGAGATGCTCTTTCTTCAGTCCAGAGCCTAATTACATTATAAATAAAGTTTCAGTTGCAGCAGATCCGCACATAGTTGGCCAACACAACCTCCTGTTTGATACGTGTGTATGAGTCCACCAATATGTCAGTGTGTACATTCATTCTTGTGAACTCTTGGGGTTTGCCTTTAGCTTAGCATCTACACAAACATTCTATTCTAAAAACAGAAAACTAAAAAAACGCACCAGTACTGCCTGACATGATCACTTTATAAAGCTCAAGTGAAAGTGAGAAGAAACAAAACAGTGTCTGCAGCAGGTTAACCAACTGGTGTAGCAGAAATAATATAACTTTAAAATTATATACACTATATGTGGACACTATGTGGACACTTTCACCTGGCCAACTTTCACCAAGTGCTAAAGTGTGTAGCTCATAAAAATTGATCCAAACTCTCTCTGGACCTATCAGCTCAAGACCAGCACAAGGACTGGGAGCATCATGAAATGGGTTTCCAATCTACATTTACATTTACATTTACGGCATTTAGCTGACGCCCTTATCCAGAGCGACGTACATCAGTGCTCAAGTAATCAAGTAACAGCCTAAGATGCGAAACGTTATAGATGCAACTCTATAGTAATGCCATAGTAATGATAGAATGGGATATCTCATATCTCATACTATTGGCCATATAGTGTATGTACATATATGTAGTTTATATGGGGGTGGTATTACATATTGTTGTAGAGCTATAAAGACAAAAAAACTAATGTCACCATGTGAAGGGTTTCTGCAAGCTGTCCTGCATCTTATACAGTAATATACAAATACTACAAATCAGATTCTGCTGCATATCCAAATACCTTCTACGACATAAAAACAGACTTACTGTACGGACAAATATGATTTATTTACTAACGAGATGGGAAATACATGAGAGAAAGAGAGAGAGAGAGAGAGAGATTTTTTCTTGGAACACAACTAATAATTGAATTATTATCCACAGATATCCTCTGCATTTGCTCTTGTGACGAGGACCAGGGGGTGTGGTAGATGAGGCCTGGACATCACAGTCACCTCAGAGGCGGGAGGTTTGAAAGTAGTCCGAGAATGGTATTTTTTTCTCCTTGCTGCAGATTGGCTGCTGTTCATTCAATGTGCTTTTATTACAAATCACATAAATTAGAATAAAATAATGGAAAAAATAAAAGAAATAAAGGAATACATAGAAGATCAATGGTGCAGATCTGATACTGATGGGCAGTTGGTTGAACAGCATAGTGGATAAACACTATTTCACCAGGTTTAGTTTCAGATCTTTTCTCCAGCTGAGCAGCTCCTGCAGATCTAAGAGACCCACCAGGATCATAAACATCAGACATAAAGTGCAGTAGTCAACACTGCAGCACTGAGGGCATGGATAAGTCTTGTTCAGACACAAAGTCTCTAACTTTAGTAATGTTTTTAAGGTGCGCAAGCCAAACATACATCTCCACAGATACAAGTCAAAATTAATAAGCAAGTAAATAAATAAATATGTTAATAAATAATAAATGACTAAATGATTTTGAATGAAGGTCACACCCTGAGACCTAGTTCAGAAACTTGAGAAACATTCGGAAAATTAATTCTACGGTCTGACCACAGGAGGGCAGCAGCCCTCTATATGTTTTGGCACTTCGCTGAAACACTGAAAGCAAATTCTTAGAAAAAAGCCTCAAAATTTATGCAAATGAACCCAAATTACAAACACACCAGTTTTTTACACATCAGATATTTTAGAATTAGAATTAGAATGAAATCTTTTACTGCCTTTGAGAAAACACTTACATTTAAACAACTGAAAGTGGCACACACACACTTATACAGTAACTGAACAGTGAGTCTGAGTGTGTATATATATGTGTATATACAGCCATGGAAAAGACAAGAGACCGTATCATTTTTTTCTGGTTATTGCTTTTGTTATCTGTGGGAGTGTGTCTGTGTAAAATGTGCAGGTCACTATTGTTTTATACACCATTGACCAACACCTGATTCAAAATTCCAAACAAAAAATTTTGGAGAAAATGTACAAATAATACACATAAATAATGTATTATACATTGGAAATGTCAAACCACACAACACTCACATTATTTTACACCTGCAACAATTAAAACAGTGATGTTAAGAGCAGAGTGTGTGTGTGTGTGTGTGTGTGTGTGTG
>JBBPCX010071347.1:0-29118 GCA_037974365.1 Hydrocynus forskahlii
CCAGTCTGTGGCAGCCAGAAGTCTGGCTGGGTTGTAGGGGATCAAATACTTATTTCACTCAATGACATGCAAATCAGCTTTTATGTAACATGTTTTTCTTGGTTTTTGGTTGATATTCTGTCTCTCTTCATAAAAATGAAACTTCCTCATGAAGTAGAGACTGTTCTTTTTTTGCAAGTTAGCAAACGTACAAATTCAGCAGGGCATCAAATAATTATTTCCCCCACTGTATGTAGGATTTCCTTGGTATTTTCTTCATCTTCCAGTGGGGGGTAAAGAGCTCCCTCACCTGGCAGATGCTCATTCTGGGTTTTAGACTCATATTTGATTTTAAGAGTAAAAACAGTGATAAACAAGCCTGTGCGCATGGCTCCACTCCTGTAGGCTCTGAATCTGCCTCCAAGTTACTTGTTTTTTCACCTAATCTTTTATTTTGCAAACCCTTACAGTAAATCTCTTTAAACACCTGTAGGTTTAATGTCCTTGACCTTATTGGTGTTGCCTTTGTCTCTTTTTAGGCTATATCCTCAGCCTGGTTCTGTTGACGTTACCGCGGCAGCACCTGGTTCGCCTTTACCTGTATGTACTCACAGCTCTGCTGCTCTTCACTGGACACCAGCTCTCCAGGTCTGTCCATAGCCCTAAAGGCTTTTACAACAGTCATTTGGGGCTTAAGGGCACACTTTTGTAGAACTGAGTAGAACTTCTGTCAGTTTTTGTTTTGTTTGTTTTCCTGCTGTAGTGGAATCTGTTTAATCATAATTTTCCTTGATAACTCGCTGAGAATCATTGTCTGCACATTACATTGAATGTTTTTAACATTTACATTTAGGGCGTTTATCAAATGCTCTTATCCAGAGTGATGTACATCAATGCTCAACACATCTGTTCTTCAACCTGAAATGCTAAGCTTAAATCAACATCTGCTATTCAACCAAGTTAATGCCAGCTAGGTTACATACCTAAACAACCCTTTAAGTGTGAAATTAAGGCAAGAGTATGGAAGGCATGGAGTAAGAGTATAAATGGCCAAAGGGCTTTTTTTGTTTTTGTTCTTTTATTCAATTAATGTCTTTGGGGTCTCTCTTAGGGATTATGTTCGTAGCGAGCTGGACTCTGGCTATGAAGGACCTTTATACCTGGACCCGCTCTCCATGAACCGCTTCACCACAGCCCTTGTTGGTAAGCACTGTTTGCTTCTCTCAGTGGCAGAGGCTAGGTTGTGTTCTCTCCCAAATTTCAAACAAACCTCACACTACCTTTTGTGTCAAACTTGAGCTGGGCGAAAAATAATCCATTATTCAAATTTTTCCTTTTAGACTGTGCCTAAAATGAAAATCATGATTCGCGTTATCCTATTTTAAAATATGTGCATATTTAAAAAGTCTGAGCTTCATGAAGCTACTGCACAGCAGACTGCTTTCTGCTGCCCATCCCTTCTGAGACCAGCAGACAACATGAAGGCACTGGACACGTTAGTTGAGGAGCTCATCTCAAAAACTGGAAATGACTTTGGAAGTGGTTTTGATATACAAAATATGACATCAAACAAAACACTCCTCGTTGCAAAGTTTGTTTAAAGTCTGTAGCAGCACAACCAACTTGTTTCAGCATCTCTGACAGAGACACTAAGCGGTGTGTAGCTCTTACAAACACTGGAAGCAGCCAGCAGCTAAAAAACAGGCCACTATTGTGGCGTCTTTTTCACGCTGCACGTTGCATGACAAGAAGGGGTCCTGGTGAAAAGAAATTACAGATGCAGTGACATTTTATATCTTCAAAGATACGGTGCCCATTTATATAGTGGAAAAAGTCGGGTTCATCCAGGCGCTAAAAACAATAGGCCCCAGAAATGAGCTTCTAAACTGTAAATACTTTTCTGAAATAGCCATAACCCATTCATACTGCAGTACTTGTGAAAAAACAGCGAAGTTGCTGGAGAACCTTGTCACTCAACTACATCAGACCAATGGTCCAGCAGAACCCTGCAGCCCAACATGAGTCTGACTGTGCATTTTGTGGCTAGTGATTGGACTCTTTGCCTTCAGGCAACTTACTTCCCTGGTGACCATACCAGATCAATTTTTGCGAAGGGCTGAAAGATTCATTGTCCCCATGGAACCTGAGTGAAGACAGTCCTGTGTGTTATTGACAGTGGCACTAACATGACAAAAGCTCTTAGACTGAACGAGTGGACAAACCTGTAGTGCTTTGGACATAATCTGCCTAACGCAATAGGTGAGCGACTAAATGTCAAAGCATTGTTTAATTCAAATGAATTATAATTAGTGATGGGCCGAGCCACGTTTTTCCAGTTCCGATCCAATTCCGATACAACTGCCGATACCGATACAGATTCCAATATAATGTATCTTTTTACTTTAATATTAGCATTATTTTTGTTGAAATTGTGCTGTTTGTTAGTAAGGTAACACCACAGAATAAATAAACTACTAAGCACTTATTAGAAGAGCAAAACATATACACAACTACATTGAATTTAAAGGCATTCCAATGGAATGTATTTATGTCACCCTTCACAAAAAGGTAGCAGCAACTGCAGTAAAATTTTGTGAATATCAAAAATACAACAATCTTGGCTGAATCATGTAAATAGTTCAAGTGTTATGTCAATTTTAGCAGCAATTTTAGCGGCGGACTGTAATCCAACTACTTCTCTGATGCCCAACTTCAGCCTCGTCGTGTTTTGAGAGATAGAGAGAGGGGGAGAGGGCAAAAACAGCCAACAAAACACACAAAATAGCCCTGAAAGACCTCCAAAGAGGTCTTGAGGGAGAGCTAAGAGTCTTCTCTGATATTCCTTTCGCTTTTGGGTTGTCTGCTGTAATTTTGTTGCATTTTTGGAAAACGTCAACGAGCGTCTGCTGCCTGGTGTCTTTTCCCTGTTTGCTAGCATCTCCTGGTAAATCTTTGCAGGTGCTTGATTAAATTTATTGTATTGTACCACGTAACCGTACTTCCACCCTTCGGCACACTGGCTTTACACACACTGCAAGTAGCCGTCTTGCTATTTTGGTGTTTCCAAACTCTAGTTTCTCCAAACGAGCGACATTTTGTACAAAACAAGGCTCACTCAGATTGAAGCTGTCACAGGTTCATGGTATGGGGGCGGTGACGCATCTCATATTACAGCGTCGAGTTTAAGGTCCAGCGCAGGGGTGTGTGGGGCTGGGGAGGCAATATCAATGGTGTATAATGCAATATGAAAGGCCTCTTAAAATGAGCAAGCTATTGGCTGTTATTCCTCACAAAAAAGAGGTTTTTATTCAAACTCAGCACTTTTATTAGATCAAACCTTAAAACCTTTGGCTTATTGGCTCCAGAACTAAGCCCATTTAATGAACCTTTCTGTGAAACATTTATGATGTACATGAAACAAACTATGAAATACAACTTCACAAACACAGATTAGCCTATTTGTCCTTAGATTTATCTTAATAAAATAAAAGGAAAAATGGGTGTACCTCCTGCAATAACCCATCTGAGAATAAAAAATGAATAACAAAAAGTATAAAGGTACAAAATAGCAATAATCCAACTTAAACAGTACAGTTATGTTTCCAACTGTATCCAGATGAGGTAGGTAGGTAGAGTAGAATGCAATGCTGCAGCACCTGAACCAAAAGCATCCTCACGTTAAGCCTTTAAGCGCCAGGTTTTTTTTTTTTTTTAATTATTGGATTTTTACATCAATATTTCAAAAGCTTGTGGCTTAAAAGAGGTTAAAGATAGAGACTTACTTTAAATGAGAAAAGTGGTAACGTGTTTTTACGATAACTGATATGAACACTAGGGCTTGTTAGAACGTGCAGTATCTGTAATCATTTGTAGGCTGTGTTATGAGTCGATAGTGACGAGGCATGATATGTAGCAAGAGGGCAAATGCACCAAGATCTTTTTTTTGTTTGTTTTTTTATTTTATACACCAAGATCTCACTCCTTATATCTCCCTCCACACACACACACACACACACACCGGTCCCACACTTTAGACACTGCCTGCCTTTTACGCACACCGGAATCTTCATTTTTCACCATTTCCATAGAGAGCAAAATAAACACGCTGTCTTAAATCTTTGAAATACACGTCAGTTACAACAGTCTGTGTGAAACAGTGATACCGGAGCTGCGCAGTGTCAACAAAGCGGGAGTGATACGATAGCAGAGAATTTGCCTTTAACATTTTTTGTAATCGAATTGTTCGAGTTACTCGAATAATCGTTTCAGCCCTACTATCAAGCATCTTCATAAAGAAAGTTTCCTCTTCCTCCCAGTCACAGGTAGAAAACTTTCAAAATGAGCTGGCAACCTACTTGCTGATGCTGATCCAGACACAGATCCGCTTCAGGGGTGGAAGTGCCATGAAGCAAACTTCCCAAGACTCAGTAATTTGGCCAGGAAATATCTCTCCATCCCTGCTTCAAGTGCCCCAACAGAGAGGATCTTTAAAGTAACATGCTGCAGGGCATGCATCAAGCCAGAGCCAGTTAACAGGCTTGGATTCCTTGGCATAAACCTCTAATAGACTGGATTTACTTCTTTAGTTGGCAAAGTACAAATGTTTTGTATAAATTATTGTTAAAGCTATACAACGTTTTTTTTCACCAAGAGGATGATTGCACTTTATTACAATAAATGTGGCATTTGTTGTGCTCCTGTTTTATAAGCTTATTTAGACATATTGTAGTGAATTTCCTGGGGATGGGTTTCAAATGGCTGAAGTTCTATTCCCACCTGAGTTTGAAAAGAAGGTAATGAGCTATCTGGGACCAAGACGGAATTTTCCCATGCATTTTAATCGGAAATGGAGTCAGAATACACTAGTAATGGCAGCTAAATGGTGGTCTTAGTCTATAGACTTAGTAATGTCATATTTGCTGTATTTGGATTAGAACCTGAACAGGCTTTTACAAAAAAAAAAAAACAGGATGTATATTTGGCTCGGAGAGTAAATGAATGTATTTAAGACAGGTAAGGATGTGCTGCTACTTTGATCTCGTACTTAAACCTTCACTTAATTGCTGTAGGATTAAAAGAAAAGTGCAGTAAAGTTGTAGGACTAAAATGTTTGGAGAAGTTTTACATACGGGCTAAATTTTATGCTGTTTGCCTCTGTAACACCTTTAGCGCGTGTCCAGTTCTTCTTGTGATGACAAAAACAAATACATTTGTTGTGAAACTGGACTCTTTCATGAAGTAGTAGGTCTTTAAACCAGGCTGTTCTTTGGATGTTCTTTCCCTGATGAACAGCAACTTGGCCCTCATTAAAAAGTAATGCAGGGTGTCCGCGGGGTTTTAAAAAGTATTAAAAGGTGATAAATCAAAATCGCCAAATTTAAGGCCATTGAAAGTGTTACATTTGTTTTTAGAGGTGTTATTTTTTTTTAAACTAGGTATTATTTTTTCAGATTATGAGGTTTCCTATTTTGAATGAAATTCTATCTCCTAAAGTTTGTGTTAGTTCGTTTAAACGTAGACTTCAGCGTATCTGGGCTTCAGAAATCCGGAGTTATTAGCCAAAAAACGTTCACCTCACCCCGGTGTCCCATTACTTTTGTGCAAGGTGAACGGTTTTCAGCTAATAACTCTGGATCGCCAGGGGCTATTATGTTAAACGCTGGGTCGTTGGAAAGGTGTCACTGAGCCCTATCTAACTGTGAAATTTCACATTTAGAGTGCAAGGTATATTTTTCATATTTATAATTTAGATTTAAGATCATTTAAGGCAAATCCTCCATGTTGGTGAGGGGAAATCACAGCACGCAGTCCAGCCCCCTGCTAAGTAACAGCCAACTGTAATCACGGGGCGTGGCTAATTAGCATATCTTGTCAAACACAACACTCTCAGCTCAACCAAAAATCATTGACATTGACCCTCTTTGGCTCAACTGGGTAGTCATCTGGCTGTCTTAAACCATCAGCGTTGTCATGAGCAAATGCAAGTTTTCTGACAGCTGGATGGGCCACCCTGCATTTACAGACTCGCTCAGGCCTGTAGTAGGGAATAACCGGCAAGCTTATTGTTCGGTTTGTAAAAAAAAATCAGTGTACACTGGATGGGACCTAACTGACTTCAGTCGCATATGCAATCCACTAAACATAAAAATGGAACGCATGGTCGGCGAGAGCAGTTAACTCTACCATTCTCAACTTTCTGTGATGCTGCACCACCACCGCAAACTAGTGCCACGGTACAAGCCAACGTTGCGGCTCCAGCAACTACCTCTGACCTCCATGTGACTATGGGCGCCACACCAACACTGCGCACGGAGGCCCTGTGGTGTCTCAACACTGCAGTTAAACACCACTCATTGAACTCCAACGAAGGAATTGCGGAGCTATTTAAAGAAATGTTCCCTGACTCTGACATCGCAAAGTCAGTCATGTGTGGTAAAGACAAAACCGGTTACGTCATCAGATTTGGATTAGCATCGTTCTTCAAAAAACAGCTTGTTGATGGCTTCAACAAGGCTGGGCCTTTCGTGTTGATGTTTGATGAGAGCCTCAATCAGGTGTCAAAGAAAAAACAGCTTGACATCCATGTTCGATACTGGGAGGATGGCTGTGTCCAATCCAGATACTTTGGATCTCAATTCTTGGGACATGCAAGGGCCGATGATTTGTTGCATCACATCAAGGTAAGTCAGTATTCTTGTTTTTGCTATATAGGCCTAGGCTACTTAGGCGGCATCCTGTGGTCATTGTTTTGAAGAGTTATTTATTCACGAAGATGTTATGTATTATAGGACAATGTTGGCAAATTTATCGTTGGCTACACAAAATGTTCAAATTGGCCAAAGACCCGCTGCTACTTGAATGAAAGCTGAGTAGTAAGCTGAGGCGTTTCTAGTATTTTGTTAAGTTCAATTACCTATCAGTTATAGGAATGTAATATTTGGCTCAAATGTAATGTAATATTTGGTTTTGCTGTTAGAAAAAACACCACAAAATAATTTCATTGCTAAAATACCAACTAATAATCTAAATCAAATCTGTATGCAGTAATGCTTGTCCTTAGCCCTAAGTGCCAAGCTTTGGGAATGCTGAGATCTATTTTACTGTATTAAAATGATAGTGTTTAACAGACTTTCTCCTGTGTCGATTCACAGGAATGTGTCACGCAACTGAATAATAGGGAACTAAGATCAGTTGGCATGGATGGCCCCAGTGTGAATTTCATGTTGGTGGATCTTCTCCAGAAAGAGCATGCAGAGCTCTACGGAGGTGCTCAGGTTGTTGGAAGCTGTGGACTTCACACCCTCCACAATGCTTTAAAGGCAGGCTTTACTATGTGGCAGCTGGAAAAACTTCTGCAAGCCATGCACTTCCTCTTTCATAATGTTCCTGCCAGGAGAGAAGACTTCACTAGCCTGACAGTGTCCTCTTGCTTTCCCTTATCATTTTGTGGCCATAAATGGGTCGAAAACGTTCCTGTGGCAGAGAGAGCAATTGAAGTTTGGCCAGTGCTTAAGACGTATGTGGATGCTGCAGAGAAAAAGAGGGTTCCAGTCCTCTGAATAGCCTCATATGACACCATCGTAGCAGCGCGAAAGGATGTTTTCATTATTGCAAAACTCCAATTCTTTCTGGCAATTGCAAGGACTTTCAACCCCTTCTTGACAAAGTTCCAAACTGATGCGCCAGTGTTGCCCTCCTTGGCCAAAGAGTTGACTGAGCTGCTGATGGTAATGATTACTATAAATATTTTATATAATTGATTGCAGTTGTTGAACCTGTATGTAAATAGCTTGATTTCTGACTGCTTGTTTTGCCATTTTTACTGAGGCGGTTTGTTCAACAGGAGCTTATCCAGGACCTCACACCCCTGCAGCTGATCAAAATACATCTGACGAATGAAAAGAACTTGGTCTCCCCTAAGTGTGTAGACATGGGCTGGGGTGCTGAATCTGCCATCAAAGTAATTTTGATATACTTTTTTTTCAGAGATGCACATGTGTTTTGGGTTGCCTGCACAATGAACCAAGATGTATGTTGTAACACTAGCTTTTGTCATTTAGTAGTACTACTACTGCTACTACTATGTTTAGCCTGCTACTACAACTACTACTAATAATAATAATAAGAAAAATACATAGGGACAAAAAAGTAAAACAGATTTATTTTCCAAAGCATTTGCAGTGAACATTCATTAATGTTGCTGATTTGTTAGGATGGAAGGTTGGTGAGCTTTCTGTGGTCACCCTTTGGCAAGAGTGTTTGTAGGGCCTGGTTAAGGTGATTGTGAAGTTACAGGAGAAAAGCCCTCTGAAATTCCCAGTGGTCAGGCAGATGGCATGCCTGGTTCCTGGAAAGATGCACCAAGATCCTGATTGGTGCATCAGGCAGATGAAAAGTATAGTCCAAACATTCATCCAGGGAAAGCAGCTGGAAGGTGGCATCCCAGCTGGTAAGAAAATATTGTATAGGGACAGGCAAAGTGCATAGGTTATTCAGATTGATTAAAGCCATGTGTGAGAAATCTCATTAGCAAGATGGTTTTCAGCATTCTCCTCTCAACAGTGAGGAAGTGTCAATGCTTTATCAAATTAATAAGTTAAAAGGAATAAATTCTGAAAAAGTGTAGATGTTATAACGTGATTCTGTGATATATGTATTGTAAAATGGGTGACTACTGAATTTAAATGACCTATTTCTAAATGACCTTAATTTCTGTAATTTCTATGTTTTAGGTGACGTGATCATTCAGCAGTTCACGTCATTGCTGTCTCTTGAGTGCAGAGCTGAACGCTTCCGCTCTTTTCAGCCTTTGAAGCAGCGTGTGGATGTGTTTCTACATTCAACACTCAGCACATCCTACACTGACCTGTTCAGGTTCTGCCAGAGCCTTTTACTTCTGTAACATGGACAAGCCACCGTGGAGAGGGGCTTCTCCATAAATAAGGAGGTGGAAACATGTAACCTTCTAGGAGAATCCTTGGAGGCTCTGAGGTTAATCTGTGACAGTGTCAGTAGCTGTGGTGGTGTCCTCAAGATGCCTTTAACCAAGGACCTGCTGGCTTCTGTGGCCTCAGCAAGGTCCTAGTACAGGCTATACCTTGAGCAAGAACGCAAAAAGAGGGAGAGTGCAGCTCAGACACTGAAGAGGAAGGCCGCAGAGGAAGAACTAGAGGAGCTTAGACAACAACACAGAGTCCTGGAGGAAGTCTGTGCCGTTATTGAAAATGATGCCAACAAGTTGGCCGAGGAAGCAGAGGGGAAGGCTGGGTCAAAAATGGCCCAGCTAGTCACGAAGTCCAATACACTTAGAAGGAAATACAAAGAGGAACTGTTAAAAATGGACAAAATTATTGAAGAAAAGGTCATGCAGTTAAGACACTTGTCATAAGATTCTTTTGCTCATTAGTTCATATTAGGCCTATAGTACATATTTATGTGAAAGTCAAATAATAGCAGTTCACCAGTTCATGTAGTGGATGCCAGTTTGTGAAGTGATATCACCAACAGTTCATATACCAGTTTGTAAGACACCAGTTTGTAATGCATCAACAGTTCATGTAGTGAATGCCAGCCAGTGTGTTGGAACTATGTGTTCGTCTTCGTTGCGTATTTTGTTTTATTTTTATTCACGAAGTGAAATAAATGTGCAATATGTGGTCAACATCAGTGAGTCTGTAAATCTATTCTGTTGTATAGTGTTATATATGTCAAAATCTGCGTAAACCTTAGTGTCGTGATGGTTTTTTTTAAAATCTGAAGGTAGTAAAAAAGGTATTAAAAGGTATAAAATTTAACTTAAGGATTGCTGTATATACCCTGTAATGGAGTTAGGCATGTGAGTTGTCATCTTGTGTATGTATGTAGGAGTGTGAGTGTGTGTATCTCAATTAAATAACTCTTAATGTCCAAATTGGATATGGGCATTAATGTGCTTGTGTGCATTTAGTCTCTAGGTTGGCTCACCTTTAAGCACACTACATGAGCCTACTTCTCACTGTCGACTGTTTTAGTATATTTTAGACATTGTTAACATTGTTATACATATGTTCCGAAATGCACAGTATTACTGACCATAAAAAGCTCTTTCACAGCTCATTCTGAATGAAGTTATCAGATACGTTCATGTCTTTGTTATGTCTTATTATGACATTATTGGAATGGGAGATTTTTTTTAAATCAAGAATGTTTCTTGTACTCCCACAGTGTGTTGTAACTTCCCAAAATTGCCCTGAAATGTTACTTGTACTACCATAGTGTGTTGTAACTTCCCAAAATTGCCCTGAGGATGTCCACTGCTGTGTTAGGGAACTCTTTTAGGGGTTTAATGGGTGAAAATGTTTATGTTCCTCTTTTCCAGGTCAGGTGGTGGTGTGTACACTTTGCTCTTGTGTGATGCAGACAAAGCAGATTTGGCTGTTCTCTGCTCACCTGCTCCCCCTGGTGGCCAGGTTGTGCCTAGTTCCCCTGGAGACCATCGTCTTCATCAATCGCTTCGCAATGATCTTCACAGGGCTGGAAGTTCTGTACTTCCTGGCCTCAAACTTACTGGTACCCTACAACCTTGCCAAGACCGCCTACAGAGAGCTAGCACAGGTATAGCTTAAATGCATGCCATGAATCTGCCTAAAATTAGATATGTTCTTCTGTTGTTTCTTGCCTGTCAACTTGTTATTAACAGAACACTGACTAATACTAATCCACAACTAGCTCATTAATTTTCTGTTTTGTTCTCCATCTCACTGTGTCCCTCTCTCCAGGTTGTGGAGGTGTATGGGCTACTGGCTCTGGGAATGTCTCTGTGGAATCAGCTAGTTCTGCCTGTGCTCTTCATGTGTTTTTGGCTAGTGCTGTTCGCCCTGCAGATCTACACGTACTTCAGTACACGGGACCAGCCGCCTTCACGTGAGAGACTGCTCTTCCTCTTCCTGACCAGGTTTGAAACCATCAAAAAAAAAAACCCACTCTATTCACTTTCATGTCTCACTGCAGGAACATTAGTACTTTGGTTTCTTCTGAAGGACACCATAAATATATATTATGTGGCCATGTGTATATACATATTACGATTCATTGAGGTGTATTTGGTTCAAGGATGTAAATTGGTGGTGGTATATATGGATGCATGTTGCCTTCTATTTTGTATTTATAACCATTGTGATTATGAAGCATGAGTGTTTCAACAAAGTTGCATTTGTATACTTACATAATATGCTTTGTATAAATACTCTGTGCACATGTTGTAATCTTGGTTTGAAAAGGTACATGCATAAACAATTTTGTCTGTTATTCTAGCATTGCAGAATGCTGTTGCACTCCATACTCTCTGTTGGGGCTGGTGTTTACAGTTTCATTTGTGGCGCTGGGCGTTCTCACTCTGTGCAAATTCTACCTACAAGGTTACCGAGCCTTCATGAATGACAATGCCATGCACCGGTAAGCCTGCCCATCCTCTGTGCTAAAGAAACTTTACTGCTTAGTGCCATATCTGATAGTTATGAAGAAGTTAGCTACATGCTGTTGATGTATGAATCTATTGGTCTCCATTGTTCTCTCAGGGGGATGACCGAGGGGATTACTCTGCTGATTCTGTCTGTTCAGACAGGGCTTATTGAGCTCCAAGTTATCCACCGAGCTTTCCTCCTCAGCATCATCCTCTTCATTGTAGTGGCCTCTATTCTGCAGTCTATGTTGGAGATTGCTGACCCAATAGTGCTGGCACTGGGGGCCTCCAGGGACAAGTGAGTGTCTTCTGTTACATTCTCTCCACTGCTCTCACACAAACACTTCTGAAAGTTGTCCCCATAGTCACCAGACCATAATTCCACTTTCAGTACTGCCTCATAGTTTTGTGGTTAAATTTTTATAAATGAGACCATATTGTGGTTATCATAGGGCTCTTAAAATAAAAACTGAAATTTGACTGTTTTAATTAACTTGTCTACATTGCTGTCACCCTGTAGCTACACTAGTTGTTTTTTTTCAGTGCAGATTTTTAGATGTCGTCTTTCACACCTGTTTATATTGTGATGACAATGAGACACCAATAGATCAGATGTTTTAAATATTGCAGAAGTCAGAAAAGTTACTTGAAATATTTTCAACAGTTGTCTTGAAAACCCTGAGTTTTTGGAAGTGCTCATTATTTTTGTTTATATGCTCAGGGGCGGACTGGGACAAAAAACATCCCTGGCATTTTGGGGTAGAACGGCCCACCACATACAGTTATGCACACCACCCATCATTGCGCTCCCATGAATGTGTATACTAACAAAGTAGTATTCAGTATAAGTAGTGTTCAGCAAAGTAGTATTCAATAAATTGTGAACGTACCCAGTCAAAAATGATGTAGCTGAATCTTTTAATGAACATTTTGGGGTGGGGGAAAGTGGGAATTCTGTATGTGTGCATGTGAGAGAGAGGAAGACAGAGAGAGAGAGAGAGATTTTAAAAAGTGTCTTTCATGTCTGTATATTCATAAATACCTACAGAAAAGCTCCTCTAACGCAACGCTCCAAAAGTTGCCTTCTACACAACCCGCAACCAATAGTAGATAATTAACTGCTGTCTCACTGTTAATGTTGATGAATGGTTTAGTTCTGCATGGAAGACATAAAAGAACTACTTCAAAGGTCTATTGTTTCAGCCCGTGTACACAGTGTTGTGAATAGCCGTTCTAGTGGTAAGACGGAGATATTATTAGCTTGTTTCATTCGCGTTCATAAATGTAACAAAACAAAGGTGCAGCCGTAAAAGCGCACCCATTTTATTGGTGTGTTATCACCATAACTTTGCAAACAGCTAGTTTATATACCACCACTAACTGTCCAATATGGCACAGATTTACCAAGGGTGATTAATGGGTTCCTGTACTCATAACTTAGCCACCTTACCGCAGGTTCACTGCCGCCACCATCATCAGCTGATGAGGGCCCTGCAGCAAAAATGTCTGTAACTTTTAGGGGTGTCATGCAACTAAAAAAAATTGATCTAGTTAATTACAAGCGCTCTGATTAATTGATCTAAATTAACTGCACACATTTTTGCTGTAAGTTATCACAAAAAAGTACATGAATTTTGGCATATGAGTTAATGAATAATCAACATTACAGACTTTCAGGTCTCTTTTATTTCAAAACTGTTTCTGCTCTGTTCATGTTCAGTAATGGTCACAGCAATCAAAAATACAACCGAATATGCTGAGGGTTCAGCAACAACAATGATAGAACTATAAGGTGTCCATCTATATTGTGCAGTTTAAGACAATGTACATACAAGCACGCATGTTCTGATGAATTATGCTGCCTTGTTGAAAAATGCTACTGTAGCGCAAATCGACAGCAGTCTAACGGTTCCAACTGCCTTTTCAAAAAATGCTCCCTTAAAGCTCATTCAGTTTATAGTTAGTTTATAACACTGATAATAGCAAGAAATAGGCAATTAATATGCATATTCAGAGAAAATATGTTTTATTTCAATGAGAAGAGCCAAGATAGATAGATTGATCTTTAGAGGTGCATAAAGCCAATTTATATAGTCAGGTTCCAGCACTGAGAAATGCTACCGTGAAGCAGGGTGTTCAGACGATTCCTGCTACCCTGTGGAAAAACAGCTATGGTGTAATGTAAACGTAGTTTCTCAGTCCATATGGCAGCACTAGGACATACAGACCCATAATACTGTAACAGAAATTGACATAAGTTTAGTTTTTTTCTGTTTTGCTTCACAATATTGATAGCAGAAAAGGCAGTTGTGCATTTAGATATCTAATGTCAGCCCTCTCCTGATTTAAGTAGCGTGCCCTCGCATCTTACATAGATATTGTATCATGTCTAAGCCAAATTGCTTTAAGTGTTTAACATATCTTCCCCCCATCAGGAGCCTGTGGAAGCATTTCCGAGCTGTTAGCCTGTGTTTGTTTCTTCTGGTCTTCCCTGCCTACATGTCCTATATGATCTGCCAGTTCTTCCACATGGACTTCTGGCTCCTCATCATTATCTCGTCCAGCATTCTGACCTCACTGCAGGTACATATACATACATGTTTATATACATACATATGTTTTAGATAGGTAGGATAACCTCTAGCCCCATACTTCTCTTGACTTCTCCTTTAGGTCCTGGGCACACTATTGATTTATGTGCTTTTTATGGTGGAGGAGTTTCGCAAGGCTCCCGTGGAGAATATGGATGAGGTGATCTATTATGTCAATGGAACCTACCGGCTGCTGGAGTTTCTGGTGGCGTTGTGTGTGGTGGCCTATGGTGTGTCAGAGACGCTCTTCGGTGAATGGACTGTGATGGGCTCCACTATCATTCTGGTGCACGCCTACTATAATGTTTGGCTGCGGGCGCAGCTCGGCTGGCAAAGCTTCCTGCTTCGCCGAGACGCTGTTCACAAGATTCAGAGTATGCCCACAGCCTCAGCCTTGCAGCTCCAACAGCATAATGACATCTGTTCCATCTGCTATCAGGTGTGTATGTTAGAGGTTGGGGTGTGTTGTTGCAGGTTTCTAAACAGTGGTGGGTCTTAGTAATGGTGCACATGAGTTCAAAAGGTCAAGGATTCTTTACTCTGCATGGTATGAGACTGAAGTTCATCTTCATAGTTTTGTCTACCAGTACAGTTCAATAGTCCACATGTGGTCAGCAGTTAATTCCATTGGTTTCTTTATGCACTTTGTTTCTGTGCCTAGGACATGAAGTCAGCAGTTATCACACCTTGTGGTCACTTCTTCCACGCCAGCTGCTTGAAGAAGTGGCTCTATGTGCAGGAGACCTGCCCACTCTGTCATGGTCAGCTCAAGATCCAATCACCATCTGTAAGCACTTCTGCTTCATCTGCACCTGATGCTCCACCAGCTAATCAGAATGTCCCACAGCTAGAACAAAAAGAATCACTGGGTGAGTCAGCCACAGAGGAGGTAACATGGGCTGAAAAGACTTCCTTACATTTTGAAACCATATCAAGTCTTCAAAGTTCAGTGGAGCCAGAGCCTGATGGACAGTTGTCAGAGAAACTGCGAGAGGAATCTGAAGAATGTGACCCATCACTGGATAAAGAAAATTATGAAAGCCAGGCAGAAAACCTGGTTGGTGAACAAGTTCCACTTTCCAGTTCAAGCAGCCCTCTTTCTTTTTAAGTCAAGGTGTGCTCAGTGCTTTCATCAGTGGTGATTGTTGGGACTATAATGCTGCCAGCACTGAGGAATTATCATATTGCAGATTGACAACCACACACAACTGTTTGCACCTTTTTTCAATTTATACCTTCACATTGCTGTACAGAGCCATCCACAGATTTGGGTTGGGGTTCTGAAAAATAATTTCTTTACCTAACTGCAAAAATGTGACATTTTTAAAATAATTTTTGTTACCTTAACTGAAGCTTTAATACCACATAATAGTGATTTATGTACAATTTCTGGGTTTTGCCATAATTTCTGAAAAACATGAGGGTGTCCAAATTTATCCACGAAGGGTAGGTTTTCATTCAGGAAAAGCAAGGTCACACATGATCAGTTGGTCCATACATTTTCACTGCACTACAGATGAGCCAAATTAATTTCAAGACTTGTTGACCATTCTGAAACCGAGTAGAGAACTGTTACATTTAAAAGGTACATTATTTAAGAAGTTTTCCAAGTTTCCTTAAACATTTTTTTTAATAAATACCATCGCATCAAACAGCTACAAATAATAATGTAGACTCAAAGATCTTTAGTTTTCCATGATGCAAAATCTTGGATAAATCTTATTTAGTGCACCAGTTGAGCCAGCCTAACTTCTTTCATGTTTTCTGCAAGGAAGTGCTTCACAACTTTTATTCACCGATGTAAAGGGACATACTTGGTATTTCTGGGCTCTCTACCATCCGTGTGCCTGAATTATTATTATTTGGAAGTGAGAGGTATTCTCCCAATATGCTTGTGTTGTGGAGAATTTATTTTACTTGTTTACATAGATGAGAGAGGCTAAACTGCATTCGGTTCAGGCATACCCTACACCCACCCCCTCAAACTTTTTTCCTCTTTGGCATTATTTTAAGGTCTGAAAAAGGGACACCACTGTCTGTGGAAAAGAAAACATGTAGGAATATTAGACAATCAGTTTAAATAAATATAATGGATAATCATATTTTCCTTCTGAAGATGTCATACACAAGATTGGATTTGCCATTTCAACTGTGTCCATAATTTCAGTATCTGAACTTCAATCACTTAAAATGGGTAATGTGTGAGATTTCAACCACACTGCAAACTAGTTGATTTTATTTAGTAACGAAGACAATGCTGTGTATGTATAGCGTTGGGGTCGTGCCGTTCTGCTTAGGCAGTTATCTCCTATCCAGCATGAACTCTTCGAGGTACGTTTGTGTGTGTGTGTATTTATGTATATATATATATGTGTGTGTGTGTGTGTGTGTGTAAAATATATGTGTGTATTCATATGTGTGGGTGTGTGTGTTGCTTCTGCAAGACTTGATAATCCAAACAGTGTTTGAGCATATCCACCATTATGACGTGGTCTTTGGGTTTGTGGGAACATTTTGGTGCTCTCTATAGGTAGAAGTGGGATTGAGCCCAAAAACACTGAATTGAGTGGCACTGCTCCAGTTGAGGCTTATTCATGTCACTTTGACAGTATTAGATATTTTGACACTGGCCAGTTTGTGTACATGAATACATATAATAATGTATGACTAAACATAAACGACAGTTACATCAGCTTATTTGTAATGTCCTAGTTTTGCACATTTTTTAAGGTAAATGGATGTGTTGGTAGCATTTGAGTTTAGTATAATTTTTTTTCTTGTTCTTTTTTTTTGCTAAGTAATACACAACCCAGTGCAGCCAACTGGGAACAGATTTGAGATTCCTTTTTTATGTTCTTTATTCTTTATCTGTGTTCTGTAAAGTATAAAGTGTACTACTTGGATTATAAAAGTGTTTTCTTCTTTTTCAAGAAACATGCAATCCATTTTACAAAGCTGAATGTCAAAAATAAAATGTTTTATTGCTTAATCAGAGATTGAGCAAGACTAAAGCTAATATGAAGATGTCATACGTTTGATCACTGTATAAACACACTAATTATATAGAAGATCTACAGTGGGTATAGAAAAGAATAACCCCTTTAAAATATTCACATTTATTGCTTTGAAATAAAGCCTGAAATGGGCACACAAAACAAAGATATGATAGCAATAGCACTGAGTTGCTAAAGTACTGAGATGCATAAAGGATCTTTCACCTCCTAAAAATACTTGTAGACTCACCCAGGTGTATCTAACCACCTACTTGATTGGAAAACACTGTCAATGTCTCAGGAATAAAGTTGTTGACAGGCACAAGTCAGAAGAGATGTACTAAACAAATCGAATCTTTATCGATCCATGTGAGTATAGCAGAGTCTGTAATTAACAAGTTGAAAGTGGTACTTGCAAGACTGTCACCAGATCACGCTGTTACACTTTGGAAGGACGAGTCGGCGAGGCTACCAAGAGGCCTATGGCCACCTTGAAGCAGTTGCAGGTATATGGCAAAGGGTTGTCCTTGTGTAAATGTGAAAAGAAGTTATACAAAAATGTTGTTTGTACGGGAGAGGTACATAAACGAAGCCATGCCTCAAAAAAGGCCTGCCAAACATGGCAGAAAGCCAGTACAGCTTACCATCCAAAGAACACCATACCTGCAGTAAAGCATGGAGGCGGTAGCATCCTGTGGTGGTGTTTCTCTGCAACAGGGACAAGCAAACTTTTCAGGATAGAAGGAAAAATAGATGAGGCAAAGTTCCATCAAATTCTTGAGAACCTGCTGCCCTCTGACAAAGTTGTCCATGGGAACAAGGTTCATGCTCCAGCAAGACGACCCAAAGCAGCAAAATTGACCACACAGTGGCTGAGGGAGCAAAAATTCATTTTATTCATTCTTGCAGGTTAAAGAAATTGTAATTCTAGACTGCATCCCATGATCAAACAGAACAGAACCAAATATAAATGCCTAAAATGTTTTCCTTGTGTGTACAGCTCACAGTACTGCTGCTGTCTGTGAACAAATTGCAGGTTCACAAACTACATGAACTGAAACCTTAACAGATTCTTACAGGTAATTTCTCAACATATTTCTAACAAAATGGTTAGAAATGCATTGCATGACATTAACAATAGTTTCAAGAATGATTTTTTAAATACACGATTGATGGGTAAATTCAGGGTGCTGGAAGGCCAAGAAGTACCCAAACAACACTTTTTTTTTCTATTTACCACTATTTTACCACCATTTTAATTATATATAAAACTTAAGTTCTTCATTTCAATGTTATTTATATGGCAGTTTTTACAACCAATGCTGTCACCAAGCAGCTACAGAATCCAGGTTTGTGCCAGTGAGCAAGCCAAGGGCATCAGAAAAACCTCCCTAAAGCTGAAGGTAGAAACCTCAGGAGGAACCAAGCCTCAAAAGTGTAACTCATCCTCCTTTGGTTAACCTGAAGAGAGTGAGAAAGAGGGTCACCATCTGGAAAACTAACAATAGAAGGCCTTATTGTACAGCTTAACCCTTCTGTTATGTTTGTTTCTCAGGAACACCAATAATGTTCCTGGGTCAATTTGACCTGGGCCATGTTTAAGTGTCAGAAACCAAAAAATCCCAATAAACATTATTTATATTTAATTATTAACTCTATTACTATCCATTTCAATCAATATTTGGTTTAATTGTGTTATTTACCTCTTACAGATCATAGTTCCATGAGGACCACTTGTTTTTCATAAAAACAACATTTTTAATATGCATTGGAAAGACCTACATGCAAAACACAATAGTGTTACATGACATTGATTATGTAAAATTTTTATTTTATAATTGTATTTTTTTTTTCTTTTTATCTAGTGCCATATCAAGCACAACCCTTGTGCCCTGTTTCTTCTCCAGGACTCCTCCAACTAGCTTTGCAGTGTAAACCTGCATGTTCAGTGCATAGCTGGTGTTTACTTTACATGTTGCCCAGATTTTTATGCTGTATTTGGCTGTTTGGAAGGCATTTATTGCCTAACTGGGCAGCGACCTCTGAATGATACTAGGCATTAGGACCTGGGTTATAGAGTAGAGAAAGTTGCTCTACCCACTTGTCCCACACTGCCCTAATAGCTGCCAGCTTGTCTCTCTCCCGTCTCACAGTCCTTGTTTCTCGACTATCAAATCGGATTACTCTTGGGCGTATACACCTTAGATTCCAGGACCTAGATCTCTTGATGGTCACTTTCTTATAATCCTTCACATCTGTCGTTTATTAGCATGCTATCCCACAGCTCGATAATACAATGAAATCAACTAGTCTTCCTGAATCCTGTGTGAAATATTGTAAACGGTAAAATATGCATCTGTTCTTTGCTTATGTTGCCTTACAGCGTAGGATACCTCTAGTCCGTGAACGGATTTAAAATACATTTTAGGTCAGATCCTTACTGCAAAACCATGTCGCTTTGTTGCCTTTTTAAATGACTTTAAACGTGTCAGACGTCTGGTTCCATTCACCGCCACCGTAATCAGATCTGACAAATTTATCAAGAATAGCGCCCTTTACGTTAGACTACTCTGAATGACTTTAGTTATCTTAATCATTTAATTATACATGCCTATTGCAAATTTTGTAAAATAATTCCCCCTTAACGGCTCCTAATACAATTTCTGCTCACTTCAGAGAGTTAATCCACGCAAAGCTGTAGGCCCAGACGACATTCTAGGTTGGGTTTTCAGGGACTGTACAAAAAAACTTGCTGGAGTTTTCACTGATCATCTGAATCTGTCTCTCGCAGCAATCTGCCAAAGAAAACAAACATCATTGTGCCAGTGCCAAAGAAATCAAACATCACTCCTATGAATGGTGATCTCACTCTTATGGTGATGAAGTGTTTTGAAAGACTGGTACTCACACATTTAAAAATCCCTCCGAGCCACACTAGACCTATAGCAGTTTATCTACAGAGCGAAAAGATCCACAGAGGATGCCACCTCTCTGGCCCTCCACACCACACTGACTCACCTAGAGAGACAGAACATATATGTGAGGATGTTATTGGTGGACTATAGCTCTGCTTTTAACTTAATCACCAGCCCTTCGTTAGGGTTACTCTCATGCTGTATTCTCTTTTCACTCACGACTTTGTTCCCGCATTTTACACCAACACCACAGTGAAGTTCACGGACGACACAACTGTGATCGGACAGATCACCAGCAACAATGAATCAGCCTACAAAGCGGAGGTACCTAGTGGTCTGGTGCTCAGAAAACAACCTGACTCTGAACCATGGGCGCCGGAACCATTATAATCCTCCCACTTTTCAAAATCCCCCCACGTTTTGTTTCCCGGACAAAATCCGAGACCCCGACCACGGTCAACGGCCAAGACGTAGAGCTGTACGCGCACACCTGAACCAGCCCCCCATGCACCCGGACAACGGACAACGGCCGCTACTTTGCACACATCTTATATCTTCACCTTTCCCCTCAGCCAAAGTAATCGCACTATTCTTAGCCGGAGCAGAAAAGCGGTCGGTTGCAGGTTTACAGTTTCGACGCACGGTGGCGGTGTTGCATCTTCAAACAACTTCACCCACTTCAGCCGCTGTGAACATAAAAGCTTCCAGATTCCTTGCCGCTTAGGACAATATAATGAAAAAGGAGGACGCAACAGAACTCACAGTGTATCTCACAGTATTTCACAATTTTATGCTGCGCTTTAGCCTTTTAAACACTCGAGAGATTAAAGTAAGTGCGATGCCGGTAAACCAGCAAAACTGTATTTTTATTATTTAATCACATATAAAAACAACAACAGAAAGTAATGTATGTAATTGTTCAACTTAATAGCTGTTAACTACACTTGGAGTGTTGTCATTTATTCTCCATAACTCGGTAAAAATAATTGCTTCTCATTAATAATTGCTTCTCATAAATAATACCGGTTTTGCTTCGGGTCGTATTTACGAGAGAAATTCCCATATAACAGAGGACTGCAGTGGAAACAAAACAACCTGTTGAGTGATCAAAAACAGATTTTCTAAAAAAATATGGAATTAATTAATTTAGTTATTTTTGTTATTATTATTATTGTTGTTATTGATACTACTACTACTACAACTACTACAACTACTACTACTACTAATAATAATAATATATAGGGTTGAATATTTTTTGTTCGTTCATAACGGTCCTTTTTGGTGGTTCTCCCTTATGGCTTATTATTATTATTATTATTAATAATAATAATGATAATACTGATAATAACAACAACAACAACAACAACAACAACAACAATAATAATAATAATAATAATAATAATAATGTTTTGTTGTTGTCATTGTTATTATTTATTCCATTTATTATTATACTTGTATTATATTATTGTTATTATTGTTGTTCTTGTTGTTGTTGTTGTTGTTGTTATATTGTCCTGTAAATTCCAGGGCTGCTAAATGAATACAGTAGTCTTCCATTTACTGTGTGTTCTTCCACGTATGAACTTCGCGTGAGGTTGTTTTTGTTGACTGAAGGAGTGTGTGAGAAAGCGGAGCTGAGTTTCGGGGCATGTAAACACTCTGATCGCATTTCTACGTGTGTGAGGCAGAGAGGGTTTCAGCGCGGATGAATCAAACGGCTGCGTGTCTTCTGTTCACGCTCAGCAGCTGTGTGTGTGTGTGTAGCCTCAAGTGGCCTTTGGGAAATTCACACGTGTGTGAAATGATCGGGAACAGAAAGCGAGAGAGTGAATGATCACTGTCACACTTCAGATATGCCCATCATTCATTTGTTATAGTTACACGAAGTGCCTTGTCCTTTGTAGTCTCAGGCCATCTCTGCCGTGTGTGATCAGCTGTTTTAAATCCAGTTTTCTTGACGCTGCACTTATTACTGTTGTTATTATTGTTATTATTATTATTGTTGTTGTTGTTTTTGTTGTTGTTATATTTATTTTCCATCCTGTTTTACCCCCTTACGTGCCCGCTGTTGTAACCTCAATTCAGAGGGAACCGTTTTAGACTCTGTAAAACACTATAAAAATACTGACCGTGTAAAATAAAGTTATGCTACTGAGGCTCCTCCTTCATATGCATTCGACTTCGTGTAACACCATAATATTAAAATATCAGAGAAATGTTAGGAGAGCCAATTTCTAAAAAATCATCACGGCTAGGCTAGTGTCTCTGAGAAACACTGTAAAGTGTCAACATCTGTAAACTACAAAAACTGAGAACATTTGTACGCTAAATGTGGACTACTTAACTATAAACTACTTAAAATGTGGACTTCTCAACTATAAACTACTTAAACCGAGGACAGCTGTAAATGACAGAAACTGGAAAATTGTAAATAATTGTTGACAGCTGTAAACTGCAGGAACTGAGGAACACTGTAAAGTGATTCCAGAGCAGACTGTGTGTGAACGGGCTGGTTTGAATTATATAAAGTGTATTTTTTCTCAAGTCTGAGCGCCACCGGTGCTGACCAAGACATGACATACTGATATTTCTAATAGGCCTATTTACCACAAAGTAAAATATTCGGTGTTTTTTTCTCCTTTGTTAACCCCCTTGACTTCACTCATGACGGAGGCGGAGGTATCCGTTCACACCCGGCGGGTTTTGCGTGAATTTTACCCTCAGCCTTACTGACCGGCGCGTGGCCACTTCTGACACTTCTCAACTGAGCTGAAGGTAGGTGCTTGAACATGTAATTATCTGTCCTGCGCCGTGATTGGTCAGAACGCGGACATAGGCGTGATCGAGTTTTGGCCTGGCTCCGCCCTCCAAGCCTTTGGGGATGGTGAGCTCGCGCGTGGCTCGCAGAGACAGTCAAGAGAGGGACCTTCTGAGGAAGGGGCTGCAGCTCACTTCAGTTTAAACCAGAGGACCGACCGGGCAGCGAGCCCCCTCTCCCCCTTTCTCTCCTTTATCACTTCATTTTTACTGCTCGCTCGGACAGAGAGCGGACTGTGGAGGGGGACGCGCGGCAGGAGAGGAACGCGAGAAAAAGAAAACTTTTTGGAGAAGGCTGATGGTGATGATGATGATGCTGATGATGACATGTGAAAGGCACCTGGACTATAAAGCCTATTTTCCCTTGAAATAAAACGGCTCCGTTTATTGGAATTGGACCTCGTCGTTCACTCGTAATTCTTGCCTTTTTTCGCTGTCGTTTGGTTTCTGCTCTATCTCTCCCTCTCTCTCCCTCTCTTTCTTTCTTTCTATCCACCCCTCGGCTAAGCACGCTTGCACTGACTGGGGACTCGCGCGTGCTTGTGTGCGCCGTTGCCTGTGTGTGTGTGTTTGTGTGCGTGCCCGCGCACGCACTTGCGTGCGTGTGGGTAAGGAAGAGAGCCCGCTTTCATGTTTTCCGTTCAGGAGAGTGTGCAGAGGAGCGCGAGCGCACTGAAAGAGGAGCCGCTCGGGATGAACGCTGCGGCGGTGAGATCGTGGATGCAGGGCGCCGGAGTACTGGACGCGAGTACCGCCGCGCAGAGGTGACAGACACGCACACGGACAACTCTGTCTCTCTCTCACACACAAACGCGTGAACATACTTTGTCGAGTGGAGACGCGTACTGTGTTTTGCTACAGAGAATGTGTACTAAAAACCCAGTTCAGAGCTGACAGCACAATTTTTAACATAATCAATAATAGTATTAATAATAATAAAACATCAACAAAAACACTATAATTAATACGAACAATAACGGCGTTATATGTGACTGACATGCAAAATGACACAAAAGAACAGCAACAAAACCACGAATATTGCTATTATTATTATTATTATTATTATTATTATTAATAATAATAATAATAATAATAATAATAACAATAACAATAACAATAACAATAACAATAATAACAATAAATAATAATAATACATGAAATGAAAAATAAAACGCATTTCTATATTATTGTCAACCATTTGTAATAATTATTGTTGTGGTACATATTGCGACGTTATTTTTGTTACTACTTGTGTTATTATTTTATTATTGTTGTTCTGTATTGGTAAATAAAAATAAAAGAAAATGGATGAAGATTAAATTATTAAATTGTAAGTAAAAAAGTAATGTCTTCCCAAGGGCCTTGCTCAGTGCTCCTGGCGCGCGCGTGTGTGTATGATTGTGTACATGTGTGTCCCTTCGCAGCGGGCTCGCTTTGGCTCGCGCACACTTCGAGAAGCAGCCGCCCTCCAACCTGCGCAAGTCCAACTTCTTCCACTTCGTCCTGGCGCTGTACGACCGGCAGGGTCAGCCAGTGGAGATCGAGAGGACCTCGTTCGTTGGCTTCGTGGAGAAAGACAAGGTCAGTTCACTGCTCTTCCTGTCCCTGTCACATCCCGCCAGAGTAAATGATCGTGGAAAACTGAAAATCATTTGTTGTAATGATATATGTCATTTGCTCTATTTAATATAGTTATGTTAAAATTATGGTAATATTATTTACTCTAGTTATGTAGTTATGTAATTTTAAATAATAGTTTGGATTTCTGCATATATGTGTTTTTTGGCCAGTATTGCACAAAATGAAGTGTTTACACTTTGCTACTTCAAAGGTGTCATTTAACTCTATTGAATTAAATAACATTTTGGATTTTATTTATGTTTTCATGACTCATTTTATATTCTTAAGTCTGACGACAAATATTAAAATCTTATTGTTTTTCATTTAGCTTAGCGTGAACAAAATATATTATTGTGCTATTGTGTTTGTTTTACGAGTGTGGAAATCTGCAGCTAATTCATAGCAAATTATTTCGTAACTAAATTGTTACTCGTAGTATCTAAGAGTTCATTGTTTTGCTTTTTATGGTTCATTGCATCTGCATATACTGTGGTGTTTCTAATGTGCTTTCGCCCCGCTGTGTTTGCGCCTAGGAGACCACCGGAGAAAAGACCAACAACGGGATACATTACAGACTGCAGCTCCTCTACAGTAACGGTAAGGCCCTTTACATTTTGGTCTCTCTCTCTCTCTCTCTCTCTCTCTCTCTCTCTCTCTCTCCCTCTCTCTCTCTCTCTCTCTCTTCACACACACACATCTTGCATTCGACTAAAAAACTAAAATAGTTCAGGAAAGCAAGTGCAGTAATCGCGCATTTCATTTATTCAGCTATTAGCGTCCTTCATATTAACAATTAAACCGAACTTGAGATTAAAAGGCCGCTTTGGATCAATTCAGTCATCTCCAGTCTTACGAAGTCCCGCCACTCCCTTTTAAAATCAATCTGGCGTTTTATTTTAAAATCATAACTTCAAGAATTTGAATGTTCATAAATGGAAGAATTGATTTGCTGACGCCCAGGACCGATCAGAATCCGGCATACATTTAGCATAAAATAATGCATGCTAAATACATTATGACTTTATTAAAATGCGTTTGAAATGCCCATGAACAATGTTTTTAAAATCTAACACTTGTTTTAATCGCCTGTGACGGAGAATGATCTAGCACGTGCCACAGTGTTTTTGTAGTTTCGTAGTCATTTTTCTCGGTGCGGTCACCGAGAGCGACCCTGGAAGTTTGTGTCTTTAGTGTATATTTTGGCTCTTACGGCAACTCTCCCGAATTCGGTGGGTTTCTTTAGCCCAGCAGAAAGCAAACGAGGACCATAAAACGTACTCTGCGTTACTAGCAAAATTTTAAACCCACTCTACATCCTCTGTTACAGGCATTAGGACAGAGCAGGACTTTTACGTGCGTCTCATCGACTCCATGACTAAACAGGTAAGGTCTTCTCTACTGGCTCCTCTTGTGCAACACATGTGTCATCTCATGCCTAAGCCACACTTTCATGACGCATGCGAGGACGGGCTTCTGTCCCGTTTCCCCATGGGCTTGGCGCTGAAAGAGCAGTGAGAGATGTACAGCATGCTCTCATGTTCTTCCACGTATCTCTCCACATACTCTCACCGCCCACATTACTAAAAACACCTTGCAGCTCTACCTTATTAGTATACCAGTCCGGACTGTAGCACATATGTTGTCATGCAGCACTTGTGTTAACCCTCCATCAATGGGCAGTTTCTGACCACTGGACCTCTGGCAGGAGACCTTCAACCTATGGTCCACAACCCAAATAATACTGGTCACCACTGGTGTGGTCAGAAAACCACTAGAGATGAATAGACTAGAAAGTGGATAAATAGTGCGTAATCACAGATAAGCTGCGCTCTTAACTGTATACCTGTATAGTGGAGCCATAAGTCAGTCTTGGTCCTGGTGTCCCACCTGTCATACAAATTTGAATGTTTTCCCTGCGTGAACACACCCAGTACAGCTCAGGAGATGCTAAATAATTAGCTGCTTAGTTAGATCCTGTTTGTTAACAGATTGAACACCATAAAGGGATACTCCAGTTAGGATATGAACTCATAAAGTGAAGATTGATTGTGATATTAAAATGAGTGAGGAGTGAATACGGTTGCTTTTAGGTTAGCTGATATGTTTGCAATGGATCACTGGACCATACACAGGCTTCTAAAAGCTTAATGTAGTGATTCACTCTCCAGTCCATAAAATCCATATAAAAGACTAAGCTGCGAAGGTAGTCACAAAACTAATACATTTCTACCTACAGTCTCAGGACAGTGTTTTTGGAGTGAAACAATATACAATCAGTCAAAACATGTTGCATTCATGAATGTTATAGGCACAGTGACAAAAACAGCCTGTCTAATTATAAAGAAAGACAGTGGTCATATAAAAATGAATAATGACTTTTGGTACAAAAATGACATAAACATAAAAGGACCTTGGGGAAGGAATAAAATAAAAGATATAGGGGATGAGCCCTTTAAATCTTGCAAATGAGTCATTTGACCCTTATTCTCTGTGGTGAGTTGTGTTGGTTGAGGGGATGTCAGAGAGGCTAAATCAGCGCTTTTTTAAGTCTGCTTGCATATTTAACATACATCTTGGCACTTTGACTTTCCTTTTTTCAGTTTTAATTGAGTAATTAAGGATTTATAGGCCACCAACTATAATGTCCTTTATGGTAATGCTGCAAAGGTTCTTTTATTATTTTTAAGACAAAAGTTTGGTACAGTATTGTTATGTGTATACATTAATTACATTATGGCCTAGGCGTTTTCCTCACAAATCTTTGTAGTTGACGGCTATCAGATTGCAGAATATATTTAGCAGTGTATTCATTTTTTTCCTAATGGAATTGGTGTAATAGAAGTTGCTTGTAATAAGATTACTGTTCGCTTTGTTGCTGCACTGTCTGGAAGAAAGTTTAGGATTGAGAAGGAAACGTTGCTTACGACATGAATGGGTTGGGATTGAAGGTGATTGAACTGTGCATTTCTCAGTCGGGAGGAAAAGTAGTCAACGTGCATTACATTTTGTTATATTCTCGACAAAGTTGCTACTCAGAGTTGCTCACATCCACCTGCAACTAGTTCTACTAATCTTAGAACAATTTTTGATTTTTTTAATTTGAATTCTTTTTTAACCATTGCTTTGTAGGGAAGGGAAGTAGGTTCACAGTTCTTCTGGAATGCTAGTAGTTGCTCAGTGGAAGTTGATGAAACATTGAAGGCAATTTGAAGAGCTGTGTCACTTATTATCAGTTATTGTCACATAACAGTCAGGCTGAGTGGGCCACTGGGTTTACTCACAAAGAGCTGTGGTTGGGAGGCTGCTGTTGCATTATTGTAGACTTACTTCCTTGAATTTCCTTACAATGGTGGTAATAGTAACCAGGAGTTGCACTGTCTACATGTACAATCTGCCTATGTCAGATTTTGTGTAATATTGAGTATGGTAGATGGAAAAACGGTGGATCTAGAATTTATTTTCCTATTTTGCTTTATATGCATGTATATCTCCACCATGGCTGGCTTTAAAAATATTTTTGGGTAATCAATGTATCTAAAAACTATTGTAAAACAATGTGTGTGACATTTGGCAGTGTATTCCACAACCATTTAGTGTACAAGAGAGCTTTTAGAGGAACTATATGTTCCTGCCATCATGTACATACTGTATATAGTGTGCATGCATGTGTGTATGTATATGTATATGGTGCTAAATAAATTCACTATATAAAATGGTAAAATTCCCAGCCGCAAACCAGCTAAGATGTCCCTTGATATTAGAAACATTTTCAAAGTATTGATATAAAATTTTGGAAGGACCTTGGGCTTGTTGCTAGCATGACCACAGAGCTAGGTGTTGCTATCGGTATCTTAGACTAAACAGGCTTACACATCACACACACATACATACAGATATACAATCACCTTACCTTCCCCCCACCCCATGCCTTTGGTGCTCTAGACCCCCCAGTGTAGGTAGACCGGTCTGTGACCAGCGCTGTTCTATAGCTGCACGACCGGATGGCTGCTGCCTAAGTTGGATTACCTCCACGTACCCTCTCCCTCCTCCCCTGTTGCAAGTCATGTCTTAATGATCATGTGTTTTTGTGCTTTGTGCTGGTGTTTTTTTCTGTTCTCACACTGCCCTACTTGTAGGACAGTCTGAGAGGGGCTTTTTTTCTCTCCTCCTCTATCCTCATGTATTCTATATTTCCTTATTTTTTTCCTCTCCTACCTCTCGACTGAGCTGTCTATCCCCAAAATGTGTATATGTATGGTTGGAGGGGTCCAATTTCACAGCATGTAACAGTGTATGTGACAAATAGAGGCTTGACTTGACTTGACTTGACTAAGTTGTGCACTTTCAACTATCTACTCGTCGCTCTGGATAAGAGCGTCAGCTAAATGCCGTAAACGTAAACATAAACATACTATTGTAGAGGGCACTGTACCTGGCCCCCACCCCTTTTATCCATTATACATATGTGATACCATTTGTGCTAATATAAATTTCTGTTGTAACACATGTATACATATAACAACAACTGCAGTGGATATTGAAAAGAATCACCCCATTCAAAATATTCACATTTTGTTACTTTGTTGCCTGAAATGAAGACACACGACAGAACACATTTTCCAGGTGTATTTACTCAATCCAACACTGTAACATCCAAGTGAAAGATATTATAACAACAGTTTTGAAAAAAAAAAAAAAAAAAAAAAAAACACCCCCTGGAGCGCCCCAGTGCTTGAAAGCACAAATCAAAAAAAAAAATCAAG
>JBBPCX010071348.1:0-10079 GCA_037974365.1 Hydrocynus forskahlii
TCTCCATTTGTTTTTGTGCTTCTCAATTTTGTTTTTGTGATTCTTAATTTGTTTTTGTGTTTCTCAATTTTGTTGTTTTGCTTCTCAATTTGTTGTGTCTCTCAATTTTGTTGTTGTTTCTGAATTAGTTTGTGTTTCTCAATTTGTTGTTTTGTTTAGTAATTTGTTGGTGTGGTTTGCACTTCAGGGCCACTGTATAAAAGATTTTTTTCATTTGACTGTATCCCCTTCTCTTTACATTGTGTTAACATTTTATGATGAATGCAGGAATAGAAATGGTCCAAAAAAAAAAAAAATTATTTAATTTACATTCAGATTCCTAACTGTTCTTCTATGTTCTGCAAAGTTGGATCAAGTTTCGCTTCGACAGAGATGATATTCAACAAATGGTGTGGAAATATCAACCAGATGTGTTCCTTTCCCAGCCATACTCACTTGGTGTGAGTCGTGCCTGTTTATTCTGCTATTTACACTAATCAAGATTGTCAGGGGTATGACTAACTTTGCCTGAAAATCCAGTTCCTATTTGCACTGCATTTCTTTGTCTCGTGTCTATTTGTTTTACGCCTGTAATCATGGGCATGAAGGCTCTGATGGAGCTCCAGAACCACAGGCCTCTTGATTAGTAATTAGAAAAGCTACTGGAAGATGCCAGTGCACAGCTTACATTAATTTGAAAGTCTATGGATCACATCCGGCTGCATTTGCTTAGGCAAATAGGATCAAGCACCGACGTAATTGTACTATTTATTTTTATTATTATTTTTATTTATTATTATTAGTTATTTACCAAACAATAATTTTAATACTACTAATGCTTAAAGCCTGTTAAGGGTGATGGACGGAAGTTACTGTGCAGTTCCTCATCTATTTAATTTTATTAATCTATTTAAGTTTATTAGTGTTATATCCCTGTCAGCAGCCACTAGAGGCTGCCATTGTGTAATTTGTATGCTTGGGACTTTTAAGTTGAAAATGTTCACAGGGTGTTGTTTCATGTATGTAGGCACAGCTGGTTTTGTGTTAGGTTTAAGTGATTGTGTTTGTTCATTGGTTCTGGGTTTTGTCTTGTATGTATTTAAAGGGCTTTGGTTTTTGTTGGTATGTCAGTCCACCCTCGCTTCATGTTCTGTTTGTGTTTTGTATTTGGTAATAAAAGTCGACAATAGGAACCCAGCACGACGTGACAATTAGTGTATATTTATTAATTTTTTATTAATTGATTTGGGTTTTTTTTTTTTGCTTTCATATTTTTTTGGCTTCAGACCTCTCCAGACCCATAAAAATATTGCTTTTAACAACATTTAGCTCAATGTAACCACAAAAATCTTTTTTTTTTTTTTTAGAAATGTTTATTTCTTTACAACTCTCCATTAACAGACAAGTATCATTTTTCAACACTGCATGAAAAACACCAATATACAAAAAAGAAGCCAAACGCAATTCAGCATGGGAACAACTTTACACACCACTGCACGCAGAGAAAAACTTCTCTCGAACCATACTAAAGCATGTCCATATGAGCAACTGCGTACACCACAAAAAACGCCACAGCGAAATGCATTCTTCGAGTAAGTAGGTCCAATAATTTACATTACACTAGTTATATGACGTTAAGTACTATTGATGCACCCTTCCCTGTAAGCACACTAAAGTATACATTTGTTTTGAAAGGTTTGGGTGACTCTTTGTAAACTTTCCGCCATTGGTATCAGTACCCACTGCTTCTTCGAGAACTGTATATACAAGCGCTTCAGTCCAAGGTGATAGCAACCACATTCAGATACAACAGTCATCCATATATGGAAAGTAATGGTCCAGCTTGCCATTTGTGATCCCAGTTCAGCATTCGTCTTACTGCCTTCCAGGGCTGTTAGGGAAACAGCTATGTGAACCTTTGGAAAGTCTGGTCTGAGCTTTTGGTGCAGGCAGAAAATGCATTGTAAATATCTCATGGGTCAATAGAGAAGATTAGGCAAAACTACAGACATTACTTCAAACACACCACAAAAGTGATCTGGAAGAGTTTAAAATCCAGAAGGAATGATACCACAGGTCTCTCTCTTTTTTTATGTTGCATCGCAAACATTAAACCACACAGATCAACAATCGGGTAAAGGAAAGTGCAAATAGCTGTGCTCCCAGGCATGGTTTTACGCAATATCCCATCTGTGTCTTTCCATGGAAGAAAAATAACCACAGAAATAATCATAGACATTGAAATAAATGAAGGACACAGACACTGTAGTTCAATCACAACTTAGTTTGAAACGATTCTATTCTCCAGAGTGCAGCTGCAAAGTTCAGATGAAATTCAACTCAATCTCAAAGCTACACAAAAGACACTGAATACACTCAAGACAGGCGTTATAGGCTTAATCCACCCGTGACTAGCAAATGGCACTTCTCTGCTGGCACAAGGGACTGTGCTGTACCGCGATCTAATGTTCTTTCATTACACGTTAAGTGATCCATACCCGAGCTGATCAGCGGCAGGGCCAAATTTTAAGGGAGCACATCCTTGTTTGTGGTGGATTTCTTCACATGTTCTTGTTATGAGTTCACATCTGGCCCCACAAGATGATAGGCCCTCCAGCACAACTTAATAACATCGATTCACATGCACCTAAAACAACTAATCATGGTCTTCAGTGCTGAGAGTCTCCTTGAAATGAACTGAAACAGTATGACGACGTGACAGCAACACACTTGCCTTGAAACTGGAGTGCAAATGCACAGAACCACTTGATGGCAACATATCAAGAAAGTCTCTCAAAGAAATTGTCATCAGTCCTTTGTCTGGCAAGAGCAGGCAACTAATGAGTCACTATGGAGAAAACATATTCAACGATGAAGATGTTTCTCATCCGCTTGTATATGGACGTCACTTAATGATACAAACACGTGTATTTATTTCCCTTCTATTATGTCATATTGGGAATGGATGTTTCTTTATTATTACAATACTTATATTCACAATGTTATTCAGTCTCATGCGATCAACCTTTGATATTTTCACTGAATTCACACCAGACGCGTCTTGTCAGTGGCACGTAGGTGTAGCAGTAAGGTGCATTTACATTGGCCTTGCATTATCCAATTAAAACTAAATACTCCTAAACCTTTTTTGGAGTAATAAATGCTTTTTTTAAATAAATAAAGATAAATATTGAATGGCATTCACATAATACATGGCGTGGGTGTTTTGAAAGTGTTGGGAACAATTTATTTGAACTCTCCAACATGATATTGACAAAACCATGCCATAAATACGTCATGGTGATTGTCAAATGCTGTCATGACTTGTCTGATTTCGCAGTTGTATCACATTTGTTGGATTCATTTGCATGAAATTAGATTCTACTAAACATTTTCACTGAACTGAATGGGCTGGATTCATTAAGCATTAAGTTAGGTCTGACAAAACTCATGCCTCTCTCTGAAAAGTAATGGGGTTTGTACACTGGTCCATCATGTTACAACACTGGTCCATCTCTGCTACAGATGAATATCAGCTCTTTCTTGTCCTTTTCTTTCCTTCTCTAACAGTTCTATGACAAAACTATAGATCTGTGTTGTGCCATTAAGACACAATCACAAGTTTTTCCAACCTCATTGTAACCGTGGCCTCTATACATCGTTGATACAGCACCACCACTCAGATCATAACAGGGGTAAATTATGATTCATTATAGGTTGGAATGCAGAAGAAATTGAGAAGTGTGTGGTTTGGCTGGTTCTCTGGGCCTAAAGCTTCACTCATATGTGCAAGTTTGGAAAATATGTGTGTAAGAAACACAGTAGGTGTGAAGGGTTGCATTTTGACAGGTGTAAGACGCACATCTGGCACTGATATCAACAGAGGCATTGGTGAAACTGGGAAGGGTATCTTTTCCGTCAGACTGATGAGTAAAAAAATGCTCCACTAAAACTTCTGGAGTGAACCGGCTTTTAGAGAACTTGTTCATTACCTACTTTCTGCATAAGCTCTCAAAACAGTCCTGCATGATTTACATGCATAACTGGACCATTTCCTCTACAGTGCCGACCCCTAGTTAGTCGTATAGCTTTGAAGTAATGTTCAGTGCTCTCACTGAAACAAAAGTGATACATTGAGTTCATTTGATTCAAATGTATATACAGTACTGTACAAATGTCTTGAGCCAACCCTCCTTTCTTCATATTTGGCTTCCTAAGAGCCAGACTTTCTTGTATTTCTAATGTAGTTTTGAGGAACAGTCTCGTTTTTCGTCCCTGAACCTGACCAGTTTCAAAAGAATGTTTTTATTTGTTAAGTAACACAGTGACCTACATATGAGCCCTTTTGAGTCTTGGTTCCTCCCGAGGTTTCTTCCTCCATCTAAGGGAGTTTTTCCTCGCCTCTGTCGCCTTCGGCTTACTCACTAGGGGCTCAGACCTGGACTCTGTAAAGCTGCTTTGTGACAACCTGGTTGTAAAAAGCGCTATATAAATAAAACTGAATTGAATTGAATTGAATTAATCAAAACAAAGCCTATCTAACTTAAGTCCTAAACCAGTAAAAAACAGGTGCAGATGATTCCAGATGATCAGGCAGTGATCAGTATACTGGTGGTGCTGAGTGCTGAGTGGTTAAAACACTGTTATCTAGGCACAGAAAAACATTTTGCTACCATTTGTTCTTTCAATCTACTCAACATGCCAAACATAAGACAGTTTGACAGGGACGAAACTGTTGATAGTGATTCAAAGCAAAATGTGCAGTGGTTCAAAATTTTGCACAGTACTGTTCATAAATTATTGAATATACCATCAACACAACTTTGCCCTCACTTTTGGCAGTAAGTGTCTAAATGTAATAGACTTCACTCATGTGGAAATAATGCTGACATTTGAACCAAGTAAACTCAATGTACTTAGTGCAGTTAACAGTGGGACCAAGCTCGATTTATGCTTCACATGTTAAGGTGCGTACACACAGGCTAGTATTTACAGTCTGGATGTCCACGTTCCTCAGCTTTTCCCTTTTTGAAGGTCTAAGTGCATTAGAATAGTTTTTCCCTATTGGTGCTGCCACAGTTCGGCATCTCCCAGAGCTTCAGTTCATCTTCAGTGTCTGTCACTGAGGGATGCTGCAGTAAATCTTGCTCTGGAGAGCAGCAGAGTTCGCAGTCCCACCGGTCTGCAGGGGGAACGTCAGGCCGCTGGGGGGCGTGGTCTTCACCGACGCCTTGCTGAAGCGGCAGGCGAGAAACGCGCGAACATTCTGGAAGACGGACTTGCGGAAGATGATGAAGATCCAGGGGTCCACCACGGGGTTGAGGGCCGAGAAGCGGAATGCCAAGAGATTCTGCTGGTCGTTGCCTACTGGGCTGATCGCGTTGACGAAGCCAAAAATCTGAAAGATAACAGAGAAGAAAGGCAGAGTCAGACAAGCAAGAACAACATGGTGATACATTATTTTCATGAGAAACTGTGTTATTGTTATAACAAAATGTGTTATATGTTCTCAGTCTAGTTCTCAGTCTAGGTTCTCATTCCAGTTAAAACGGTCATGTCACGCTTCCCGTTCCAGTAACTGTCATGACTTTAATAATAAATTAAAGACCTCATCATGCAACATAACTTGTCAGGATATTTTAAACAATGAAAGACAGGACCAGCTTATGAGGTTTTGCCAGTTTACTGTTGCAGGGTTCCATATGTTACCCATATGTTTAGAAGTATACGTTTCAATTATATTTAATGATAATTCAAGATATTTTTCAAATATAACATTAGTTTACAAAGTGAATGTTAACAAAAACTGAACAGCAAAATTGTCAGCAACTACCTGGATGTCAGTGACTATCTGGATGTCTATTTGTTTTCATTTGTCATGCATGACCGGAAACTTCATTATATTCTTTATATATTTACTCTGTCTGGTCAAACACATGCCCTGTGTATGGGTTCCCGATGACTGCAACAGGCAAACATACCTTAATGTATATAATATACATATAACACAATGCACTTGCTGGACCAGTTTAACCATGTAACTGATATCCCAACATGGATAATCATAATAATAATAATAATAATAATAATAATAATAATAATAATAATAATAATAGTAACAATCATCAGTGGTATTCCACATGCTTTAATACCACTGGTACCTCAGCACAGATATTAATATTCATAATGAAATACATGACAAATCGGTGGTGAATAACTTTGTGGGGACTAAATATCTTTTGCTGACCTGAAAAGTCAACACACACACATATAAACATACACATAAAGTACACAACATCTGTCCTCCCTAACATTACTGCCCGTTTAGCTACGTATTTCCTGCAGTAAATGTTCAACAGATCATTACAGTAATTCCGGCTGTGTCCTGGTTTAAGTCTTTAGTACGGTGCCGTAGATGAGTGTGTGTCTGTGTGTGTGTGTGTGTGTGTGTGTGTGTGTGTCGCTGGGCTCTAGTATAAAGCTAATAAATGCAAAGGGAGTGGTGCAGTACAGATGTGGCATATCTCATCACATTCTGTCCACAAACAGAAGAGTTCAGTTTCCTATTTCATCATAAGATATGGCATCTGCTGCGTGGGCTGTTAAGCCAAAAAAAAAGGGGAACATAAGGCTGACGATAAGTTGTGACAATTAGTCTTCTGGCATGAAGTGTGTTTTTTTAGGATTGCGACACGGCCAAGGTTGGGAAAGTAATTTGTTTTCACCAGGCTGATGAAGAGCACATGTTTTGCGTGGAGATTCCTAAAACAAGGTTTCGAGTCCCAACCCTCAGTCATTTAGCCTTTCACAGCCAATTTTACCATAAAAATAACAAACTGACAACGGTGCGAAAAAAACAAAAATGCAGTAGACGTTTGGAGAATTGAGCCCTTTCTTTTGAACTTTGTTCCTATAAGAAAAGCATGTTTTAATTTAATTGTATAATTCTAATAATCTCTCACTCATAGCTCAGTGAGGTAGAACAAATGGGCTGGAAAGTCTCAAGGCATTTTCCCATAATTATACAGGAACCATGCTGTACCTAAACCATACTGCGATGGCACAGGAGTGGCAGTGTGCTTCCAGTGTATCTCAGCTTGATAACGGTGTTTCTGACACATTGACAACGCAGTTCTCCCCACACAGTTTATGGCCTGTCGTCGTCCCAAAACCGCCTCCATGGAGTCAAACCAGCGAAAATGTTTCTGTCAGAGCTTCTTTTGGTATTGTGGTCTTTTATTATCCATAGCCTTGTTTGAGTTTTTACAGGTTCTCTCAGCATTCTTTAGCTGTGCATTGAATACCTAACCCAGTTAACTTGTCAGTGATGTCCTGGTACACCTTTGCATTTCTCACAGCGATAAATTTGTTAGCGCCATGGAAAACTCCCACTGAAATTTATCTTTAGTCCAGACAGACAGTATTTCATCAGCTCCCCAGTTGTTAATTTGTATCTCCATTGTTGTTTTTTGTGTGGACAATAGAACAACAATGGTCTCTTTCCATGTTGCGATGACATTTTGACCAATCAGAAAGCAGTGATGCACTCACCTTGGCTGCGGCCCACTTTCAGCCCTGCCATTGGAAAGCTCAGCTCTGGTACAGCTCGCTTAATTTGTAATGGAAAAACATTTGATCATGCTACGACACGGTTCCTTGTGCCAGTGGAAAAGCAGCATAAGAATCAGCATCTCTGTAACAATCCGAGCTCAGGAAACCAGTAGTCAGTAAGTTATTTGAATAAAGACAAAACACATACGTAAATGATAACTAATCAGACTGGCTAAATGAGGACCACATGACAAAAACTGCAGAGACCTCACGAACCACCACACTGAAGGGCATCGGCATTAGTACAGGAGAGAAAGAGCCAAAATCAGGGACAGATGGACCTCCTGATGAGTATCAGGTATTGGGCAGAGTGGGAGAAGCATGGAGAAGTAAAACAAATGAAAGCCACTGTGCAGATCCAGGAGGGGAGTTAGTGTCTATAAGAATGAGCCAAGATCAGCAGATTTTTCCTCAAAATGCACAATCAACACTCAGCCAATTCATTATTATCAATTTTAGCCAATCAGTGAAAGTAAGGTGAGTCAGTTAAGTGCCCTTGTGATGTCTTTGGCTTCCTAACAGTTTTCTCGCAAAGCGCTATGATGCAATAAATTTAGTTCAGGGTGAATAATCCAATCGGAATGACCTGATTCTGTCTAATCACGACTGGCTAAAGTCAATAAATATTTCACTCTTTGTAAAATGCTGAGCTGTGAGTTTTGCCATAGACTGTGATAATTTTTCATTAATGTAAAACAACCATAATTTCCTCTAAGCGTAAAGTGTCAATTTGTCATACATCACAGCAAAGCACACAGTATGAACAGCACAAAATTCTTCTCTGTATTTAACCCATTCACCAAGTGTAGCAATGGGCAGCCACGAACACAGCGCCTGGGGAGCAGTGTGTGGGGACGGTACCTTCATCGAGGGTACCTCAGAGGTGCCTAGCAGTCTTGGGATTAAAACCCACAACCTTCTGATCACAGGGACAACATCCTAACCACTAGGCCACCAGCTGCCCTCTATTTAGTGATCATTTGAAAATGTTGGTAGAACCTCGCTACATAATCTGATACTGGAAAAATATTCATTCAAAAATATTAAATTATCATTAAATGTAAGTAAAACTGATACTTGGTATACTTGGAAAACATTGGTAACACTTTACTGCTGCATAAAATTGACACGACCATGACATAAAAATCCGACGGATTACGTCCATTAATATAACAGTGTCATGCTGCCCTCACCAGTAATTGTTATGATTTTAATGACTAAGATTAAAGACCTTATGCCACATAAACTGTTTTTATATTTTAAAGACTGAGGAACAGGACATGCTTATGATGTGGTTTTCTCAAGTTTCTGTAGCTGTAAAGTGTTACTAATATGCTTTAATTACATTTCTTCATAATTCTTTATATTTTTTAGATATCAGATGAGTCTGCAAAGTGAATGTTAATGAAAACTGAACAGCAAAATTGTCATCATCACTCATGAACACCTGGATATCTATTTTTGTACATTTTTTGTGCATGAACAAAAACTTTTTTTATGAATAAATTGTCACTCGAAGCTCAGTGAAATAAGTGGAAAACATCTGTAGAAAAGTCACATTTCATAAAGAGAAGAGGAAGTCTTTGGTGTTATTTTTTGCAGCGGACCTTTTTTAGCGCTGTTGCTGCACCTGTATGAAAATGTCTTGACATAATTGTGCCTTTTGCTACACAGCTGGGCGCCTCTAACCTCTATGTGATAGAAGATTTTTCATTGTGAATCTACAATACCAGTTTGTCCAGTTAAAGTGCAAATAATATGAGTTTGGCAAACAGAATGTCCCGGAAATGTTTGAGTGTTTTATGTGCTCATTTGTCCCACACAGGTTAACAAAAAAGGCAAACACAAATCATCCAAAATATTGATCATGCAGGGCATAAAAATTCAAATAAAAATGAAAAATGATCATTCATGACCAGTGCATCCCTACAAATGTGTGTTTCTGAGTAGGAGAATGATTTTTATTTGTATTTGTGTGTATAGTCCTGTTTAACAGAAAGGAATAACATTGTCTACCTTTTTGTCACATTTTTGTCCTTAGAATATATTGGAAGACCCGACCCTGTCGGCATTCAAATATTAATTTGGAATCAGTTTAACATGTGCTGAAGATTTTTTTTTCCAGTTTCAGAGAAGTTGATGCGTGTTCACGCTCTGCAGGCTGTGTTTACACTAAAGCTATTTTTGTAAAAGCACCGTCTGGAGCACCACACACTCGTACACAGTAACCATAACAGCACCGCAACCACTGAGCCCATCGCCACAGTGTTTCTCTGAATAGCTGAAGTTTCACCTTTTTAAAGAGCTCTGCTCTGACAAAATTTAAAAAAAAAAATGCTTAGTGTGAGCCTAATCTGCACTTAAAACACTGTAAATTCAGACCCGAAACTGAAAGCAAGTCTTGAGCCAAGACTTTCATTCTAAACTAAACACTTGAGAAATGTAGTTTTTAGTGTTTTCTTCCAGATTATGTCATTTATCCATTTTTG
>JBBPCX010071349.1:0-10079 GCA_037974365.1 Hydrocynus forskahlii
CTTTATGGAGCTCGCTTTGTGCACTGGGACACAGTCATGCTGGAATAGAAAATGTTCTTCCCCAAACTGGGTCCACAGAGTTGGAAGCATGGTGTTGTCCAGAATGTCTTGGGCTGCTGGAGCATTAAGATTGTCCTTCACTGGAAGTAAGGGGCCACCTGAATTCAGTAATTGAGGGGTGTGCCCAAATACTTTTGTCCATGTATGTTTTCCCTAACCCATGTTGTGACCCCAAACCAGAGGGAAGTTTTTTGAAGATTATAAAACTGCATATTATAGTCCCCTCAGTATCACTCAAAACAACAAAAACAAAATTGTGTAAAATGTTGCTTCTTATGGTTCATTTAGTTAAAACAGCCCGGGGTCAAACTGACCCCAAAGAACACCAATGCATACAAAATGTGTTCAGAAAATTTGAAGCATATCACGTTAAAGGAGGATTAAAGTCAAAATGACTGCATTACTTGATTTAATCGTAAATTGTGGTTTTATTTGAAACTCCAGAGAAACCTGCAGTTTAAAGTGGTGGTGATAGGAACCAGAGAGCTTAGTGTCCCTCAAAACTCCCTACACAGAAATATCATATTAAATGGTTGTCAATGTGTTGCCTGATGCCTGAGACATTGTTTTATGACCGTTTTGATGTATGATTTGGTCTAAAGTATATTTTGTTTAGGTGTTGCTGGAGGAGGGATATACGCATGGTGCTATAAGGCAAAATAGTCCCTAAAGAAAACATTTTTGGCATCAATATTTACAACTAGAACCTCTGAGACATGTAGGTTGATGTAAATAAAGTGTTTGAGTTATGAACATTGAAAAGAAGGCCAATAAGTTTCTCTGTGATGCACCACTGCCCATCAAACCGTTCCGACCGACCCTCTGTGACTTTTCCTGGAATGTTTGTAGTGTAAATAGTCTGATGTTACTTGGTGAGATGTTTGGTTTTTGGATCAGTACTTCTGTGTTCAGTTCCAAAAGTAACAAAACAAAAAAAACCTAAAAATTGTCTTTCAGACTCCAGCCAAGTTCAAATGGTCCATTGACCAAATGGCAGACCTCCTCCCAGTGCACATAGAAGAGGAAGACATTCACCGTCAAGGTTTATATCTGAGCCAGACCAGGTAAGAAATGTTGTGCCCAGACTATAACTAACTACTTTCACCACTTATACTTTAAGATAACGTTTTTTATCTCCTAGGATGGACACTGAAATCGAGAAAAAGCGCCAAAATGCTATTGAACAGGTACAGCCATTGTTTTGTGTCTTGTGTGATTGTACGTTCGTAACACTTAGCATTATCTTCTGTGATTAATAATGTACTTGTTTCCACAGTTCTTCACTAAAACTGTTGTAGTTCCTTCACCGTGGGGCCCACCAGTAAATAAACAAATAGTGCAACTGCAGAGCCAGAAAAGTGAGTAATGATGCAAAGATGGAATTTGTCCCTTATTTCCAAGTTTATCATATCAAAATGACAGACAACACATGTTCTCTTCATCTGATCTCAGGTTCTTTACCTCCGCTTGTAATGGAGGAGCCTCAGTCACCAAAGAAAATCAATGGTTTGTGTGGTTTGTCTGTTTTACAGTGTTTTCGCCTTGCCATAGCATTTTTTAGAAGATTTTAAATAACCTTCTGTTTTTTCTTATGTGCAGCTGTTTGTCAGACAGGCCTGTCGTTACCCGTGGACTTTGATCTTGAAAAGTTATTAGGTAAAATCTTAACTGCTCTGAATTTCTCACTGTATATAAATAGTTCTTTGCTTGGTGAAATGATGGCTCTCTACGATGGGAAAACTGGTAGTAAATGGTTCTTTCTTAAAAAGGGTCTATACAGCAACAAAAAGGTTCTGACATAGAAACATAATGTTAAAAACTTTGTCCCTGTATATAATACCTCAACAAAATGGTAATCATTTTTCCTGTTCAAGTTTACTTTGAACTTTCATTAGAATATCAAATCATGAACAGGTGTTGTGAATCAAATTAAGTTTATTGAATTACTAAGTGTATATTAACATTAAAAGCTTTTGTAATTACCATTTTAAAGATTTGTAGGGACCGTATTGTTGTGTATCTCATGTGTGTATCTTTTATAAACCCTGCAGGTGAATACTACAGGACAGAGGAGCTTTCAGAGCAGGTTCAAGAGAGCCTCAGCTCGTCATCTCTCAGACGGAAGCTGTTTCTGGATGGGCACAGCAGCGGCTCAGAGTCGTCTACACCCTCCAGCCCGGACCGAGACGCCCAGTGTGGCAGTAGAGAGGTGATCTCATCAGTCTCACCCCAGAAGTGTGAGATCACGGCCACTACACCTTCCTCTGTGAGTGCCCGACACAAAAATACAGCAAGGAGATAAATGGGTTTAGTTGGTGGTTTGGGATCTAATGTATCTAGGTGGTTCCAGCCAAGAGAGAGCTCTTTGTCTGTACGTTTTGCTCAGTGTATTGTTTTGTATTATGTCTGTCTTTTGCAGGGCCAGTTTTCTTCCAGTCCTATCCAGGACCGATGCCGGGCTTACAGTCTGGGTGGTATGGCCAGTCCCATGTTTCCAGAAAAATCTTCCCCTGTGTTTCAGTCACCCACTTTGTCCCCCATCGTCACTCAGCATTCTGTCACTCCTCTATCAGGTGCAGACACAAATGTTGTCTTGTTTTGTTTTTTTTTTATTTATTTATTTTCTTTAATAGACAAAATATTCTAAAGTTTCTTTGAAATCAGTGTGTCCCCGGGTCCATACTGGTGATCTGTCCTAGCTGCTAACATAACAGACTGGCAATCTTGAGAACCTGGAATTGGATACTTGGTACAGTTGTACTGTGGCTTTAAAATAGAGCAGAAATTTTGAATGCTTCCAAGAATCTCCTAGCCATTTGGCACCACTGGTCATTAGTGTTTGATTTGTACATAAATCTCTAACATCAGAATGTATTAGTATTCTAGGCCTGTTACAATCACATGGCAAATTCCTAATATATACAACAATAAAGGTCCTAGGACAGACCCTTGGGGCACACCAACATCATAGGCCTAGCTGGCTTTTTTTTTTTGTTTTGTTTTTTTGCACAAACCTTGCACAACCTTGCCATTAAAAAATGAAAACTGTCTGAAGAAATGTTCCCATGATAATGTTTTTTTTTCTATCCTAGGTGAAACGGGGAGGCTTCCCTTCCAGTCTCCTGATGGTCTACCTTCAAGTAGTGGAAGGCTGGCTGTAAACCGCTGTGGTGAGAGCCCCTATGTAGAGGGCTGCTCTCCCATCCGTAGCTGCTCCCCTTTTCACACCCATAACAGGAACGGAGGCTGTACCTGGGCCTCACCCATCCACATCTCTCCTATTCACCTGGACCTCCAGGACAAGGAGAACATCCATCTCAGTGAACCGTTACCCACCATGGACCTGGACAGCTGCTCCCCTGGACCCCAGCGTGAGGGTCCTCGGCTTGTAAACATCAAAAAACAAACCTCTGTGCCTGACCCGGAGCAGATGGAGCAAGAAGAGCCTGCAGAGGATGATCTCTGTGGTGGACGGCTGGGGGAAGGAGGAGAGGAGGCTGAGGAAGAGGAAGTCGAGGAAGTCTGTCAGTGGACTCCGGAGGAGGACACGGCGTCCCCCGAGCGGCTGACCAGCTCTCGGACCGGAAACGCATCCAATGTGGAGAGCACACGCATGTTCGTCTCTCTGCTGGCAGAAGGGAGCATTACGCCGTATGATGTTAGCATGCAGGTTAGTATGCGTGCTGTCAGTTGACCTGCACCACTAAACCTGAATGTGTAATTAGTGCTTTTCCATACAGTTATTCAAGATCAACCTCAGATGGGTCTAAATATAATGAGCTTTATTTCCTGGAGATTAAGGATTACTTCTGACAAAAAAGATAATATGTTCGACAGTTCCAAGCAAGGCCACGTTAGCATGTTTGATCATGATGATTTTAAAAAAAATACTAAATTGCAGTGTAATTCACCTCTGAAATTAAATTTGTAAACTAAATTTCTAGATTTAGGATTATTCTTGGTATGAGGAACCAGATTCAAAATAAACCAGTACCGCATAGTCTATTAATAGCAGTACTAACAACACATTTGAGCACTTTGCTTATTTCACCTTCATCATTGAAACTAGCTGGGATATTGTATTGACTGTATAGAGTATTTAGACTGTCAAAGGCTGCAGTCAAGTTTAAGCACCATCCCTAATCTGACAATCACACTGAGAACATTAGGGAGGCAAAGGTGGCCTCGGCTGATACGAAACAGCTATAAATCTTCAGTGGATAGTGATTTTACTGGTTTTTAAGACCAAACAAAATTGCAGATTATAATGGGAACTAGTTACCAAAATGGTGGAAACCATGCATGGTGATTCTTTTACATTCATCATTAGCTGCATAAACAGTATTAGTTGGACTATTACCAAATGTCAGTGTTTGTATCTACGATTTTACCAGTTACTTAGAGATTATTTTAATATATATTTATGAATGCCTTTTTAAAACTGAGCCAGTGTCTGTCGTTGGGACCATTTGAACACTGAGGAAATGGTACTTTCAGTACTGTTGTACACTGAAAATCAGTTTAATCCAAGGCTAAAGGGTCGATTTCACAAACGAGAAAAAAATCTAATTATGATTTCTAATAGCTTTTCAGTTTAGTTCAAGACCATGTCCAGAAAATCGGCATGTTCTTAGTTTTGCTTTGCACCAAGGATTTTATCTGGTTATAAGAACGCTCATTAAACCTGCTGTCCTGTTTCTATATAGCTGAATGATTTATAAGAAACAAATAGGTGGTTGGCCTAATCTAGTCCTGGGAGGCTAGACTATAATGTCTTTTATGCTATAATGAGGGCAGATGGTGGCCTAGAGGTTAGGGAGGTGCCTCTGTAAACAGAAGGTCTTGGGTTTGAACTGAAAGTGACACCACTGAGGTTAAATGGGTTAAATGCAGAGAACAATTTCACTCTGTCCACACTGTGTGCTGTGCCATGTTCAGCACTTGACTTTACATAATGAATATTAAAAGCACTTAATTGGCCTGAGTATGATCCATCCCTCGTGTTCTGTGTCCAGGTGGACAGCGGTTATAACACGTATTCAACGTGCACTACCAGCCTAATGGATGCCGTCAGTTCAGACAGCCAGAGCAAGGAGCTGCAGGACACACACACGGCCGAGGAGGGGCTCGGTTACACTAAACACACTAAATCAAAGGTAACGCGCACATACACATACACACGATTTCACTAAAACACTTTCACAGTTCAGTTACATTTTAAAATGTTAGCCACTTCCAAAAGCACTTTGTTTTGGTTCCAAACAAAAAATGTTTACAATGTCATTTAAAACGATAGCAACTTCCTATAGCTCAGTTTTTGTCGCACTGCTTGTAAATATGATTGTTGCATGTTGGTTCAAGAATAACAGAAATGGTCACTGAATAGACCAGTGTGGGGAAACCAGTAAGGATAAAACTCAATGATGATCACAGAAACTGTTGTGTTTCAGCTGGTAAAGCCAAGTCACTGAACACGCCGGATGGATCATGGACTCCTCGTTTTTTCCTCTAACCTCCCAAAGCTCAGAAGAACACAAGTGTTTCCACTGTGGTTTTATAGACCGAGTTCATGCTGTTGTTGTGAATAACTGTTACACTGTGAAAGTAAGCACCGCTAGCACAGGTGCCTTGACTTTTTACCATCACGAACCAATGATCTTGCAACATTCTTGCCTCAGATGAAACTGTCAGAAATGGAGAGAACTTGATAAAATTGAGATGCTATTTAAGATTTTTTAAGTACATTTAATATGTAATTGAGTTTTTCCTTCTTTTTTTGCAATTTTTGTACATGGATTGATGCTCTTATTTATGAATTCTAAATCAGAACCACTAAATGCATGTCTGATTTGCATGATTAATATCGCGCCATGCAATCCTGTATGTTCCTGCTAAATTGCAATAAAGGATTTTGATTCGAAAGTTAATTCCCGCTAGAGCACCTGCATTTGTCCAGTGGGTCCAAAATGTGTTTTTTTTTGTTGATTAAAAAAAATATATATTTTAAACTGTACATTAATTTTGTCTGTGGTATATTTTCTTTTAAGGGCAGCTGGTGTATTAAAGGGTGTTAAAAATGCTGACGCACAAAGTTTTTATATCCACCAAAATAATGCTTCATGTGTCACCACTTCCTCACGGTTTCACTAAAATGCTTTCACGGTTCAAGTTCGTTTAATCATGTTTTATGGGCACCTGGTGTGTTCAAATGGTGTTAAATGCTGTTACACAAAGTTTTTATATTGAATCATCAAAATAAAATTGATCGTAAAGTGACACCAGTCCTTAGTGTAACATTCAGTACTCTCAACACCTTGTTTATGAACATTGTTGACGACAAAAAACATAATTGGAAGCAGCTCTTAATATGCTGCTGTTATGATAAAGTTTTCCATGTCTTCAGTTCTGTGTCACACTGGTTGCAAAGTGCTGATACTGAAACATCTTGTTTATGTAATACTAACCAAGAAACAAGGCCAGGAGAAAAGGCCAAACCTCAATTTAATGAACAATTTTTCTAGGGATGCACCATCAGTATGGAGAGATGTTTGCTTAAAAAAAAATCAGTACTGGACAGATTTGGCTGATATGGTCCTCTAGGAAAGCAGAGTGCTACTGCATGTAACCTGCCTAGTGGGGCGTCTGGTGGTTAGGGTATTGAACCTGCAATCAGAAGGTTTTGGGTTTGAATCCCAGGGCTGCTAGTGGCACCACTGAGGCACCCTTGAGCAAGGTAACATCCCCACATGCTACTACACTTGGTGAAAGGGTTAAATACAGAGAATTTCACACTGTGTGCTGTGGTGTGTTCACGTATGACTATAAGGGGCCATTTTACAGAAATATTGTATTAATAATGCTAATCCAAGTAGATTGTCTAAATTTCTATTATCCATGTTTATGTATTAGTTCTGACACTGACAGACCTGTACGGGCCTAAATCTTCTCTAAATGCTCAGAAGTGTAGCTGATAGCTATAAGAGCTTCAGTGGGTGCCATGAGTGCGACAGACATTGCGCATCAATGGCCATCTCATCTGACTCCAAAATATTCACAGAATTCGTAATGTAATAAGCATTGTTTACATTTAATGTCTTCTCTATCCAGAATCAGACAGCTCTACTGGACAGTAATCACAAAAATTGCATTGCTTAGTAATAAAAATGCAATTTACAATTTGAGAGAGCTGGTGTGTGGTCAGGTTAGCCATGAACAAGAGAAATGTCATTTTCTAACACTAACAGGAGAAAAATATGACAGCAATCTGGTGGACATCACTCGTACTACAAATATATTTAATGAGTAAAATTATTCTTCCACAGCCACGATTAGTACTTTAATAATTCATAAAATAATACATAAAATGTACATTTAGATACTATAGGCTTTATTTAATTTCTGTAGCATGCACCCATTTAGGCAAGCCCTCTTAGTTTAATTAGTTTAATGTCCTAACTACTCATGTATTTCAAACAATTGGAAGTTTGATTCTATACAAAAGTAAGCCCATAATGTAAAAAAAAGATACTAATGGTGGTTTTCTTTTTTAAAAACTTTTATTGCAGTTGCTCTTCTGACCTTGGGAAAATAACAGCTGTAACTGATCTGGTTTCTACTGAAGATCTTTAGGTCAGTCTTATAGGCATACAGGGTCTTGCATCTCTGACTTTCAAGGAAACAACTGGCACAACAAAGCAGTTCAGGATCAAACTTTGAGCGCAATCAGAAAATCTGATGCAGTTTTCATGTCAGGTGCCCCAAAAAAAACATGCACTTGAACATCATGAAAAAACACCTGAAATTCAGACCGTCTTCACAGGTCAGTACTTAAACTGTGGCCGTGGATGTTTCCGTACCAGACTGGACAGAGCAAAAAGAATCTGTACATTCATTAATAAAAAATGAACTTTAAAAAAGGGAAAGAAACTAAACTAGCAAGACGACAGGCCAGTTAGACTCAGCGGTCCAGTTTGGGTTTCTTGGCCTCTGGTTCTGGCTCTGGTACCGCCACACTGACCCCTGGGATCTGAAAGTGGAGAGACAATCATTAGAATTATTAGTCATTTATTCAAGCTCATCTGAAATCAAAAGTAACCTTTTTATTGTACCTTAAAGGGGACATATTATGCAAAACTCACTTTGGTTATAACAGGTCTAAGGGCTACAAAACATGTTCATGAAGTTCTTTGCACAGAATCACTCTCACATAAAGAGTCTCACCAGCTCTATTCTTGACAGTTTCAGTCTCTTTCAAAATGAGCCGTTTAAGGGCTCGTCACTTTTATGCAAATAAGCTGTTGCTGGCCACGCCCCAACCATTCCAAGCTAATGCTGTGCGTTTACCACACGTGAAACTGGCAGAAAACAGAGGCGCTATCAGCCCTATATGTTGGACCCCGAGTCTGACCCAGAGCGAGATTTTGCCTTTGCCTGTAGCCGTAGCGCTCGGCGTCTTATGGGTGCCCGTAAAACCAGCAGACAAAAATGGAGGATCTTCATCTAATCTAGAGGGTGGAGCTCGAAAGGTGAGTGGCAGTTCTATGTAAATTTCCTCATCCTGACGTCAGAATAAGGGAGCGTCCACACGGCTCATAGAAGCTTATGATTCCTGACACCAAAATCTTTCAACTGACTCACATAAAACAGATGAATGTTTTTTTTCATGCTTGGAGTGTTTACAGGAGCAGTAGAGACACAAATGGAAATACAAAAGGAAGCAAAAGTGAGTTTTGCACAATATGTCCCCTTTAATATTGGTCATATTAAGCAAAATGAATCAATAGAATAATACGAATCAGAAAACTATTGATCCCGGAGGATATTGCTTATATACGACTGTGCAGACACACAGAGACAAGAGCAATATCAAACAAGTCTAAAATAAATCCAATTAAAACTGTAGAAAATACTCAATATCATAATTACACATACTGGGTATAAATATTGATAACACAAACACTAATAACACAAATGGTGGTTAGGAGATATTGGTGTTAAATGAAAAGTAATCTTCCATTGAATGACTTTTACCCATTTTGATTATATTACTACACAGCAGTGAGTGGATGAGGAAAAATAATGTTAACCAATAATGTTTAAGAATTGAGACGTAGCGTCGTACGTACGGACTACATGGGCGAACTACTTTGGTTGCGTGCGGCGGTAGAATACGTAGGAAACGCAGAATACGCAGTAATGCGGCATCTGAGTGAGGGAACTGGCTTCCCCCCCTACACCATTCTGGATGGTTAAAAGTACAAGTACAGTATATGTGTGCCCTTTTCCTGTTTCTGTGGCTTAGTTGTGTTTTTTTATGATTTTATAACTGTATTAGGATCGGTAACTCATGTGTTTTGACTTACACCAAAATTCAGGTCACATCACATCACATCAAGAATGGATCTGTGTCGAAACCCGAGGACCCCCTGCTTGTGGAAACTATATAAAAAAGGTTACGCTGTTGAGACCAACTGAAATGCGTCATCTCATAAAGGAGACATCTAGGAAGGAGTGTGTGACGAGTCACGAGAATGTGGCGCAGATCGTTTTAAAGAAGCTGTGTGAGTTATGTGCGTTTTAGCTCCTCTTTCTCCTCAGATCATATAGTGCAGTGGAGCAAGTTGGAATGACGTGTGTTGGAAATATTTAATGTCCAAATATAAGACATAAAAAGATAGATTGGGGCTGGGGGGACAGAATCCGTAGATAGATTCAACTATGACCAAAAAAAAAACTGCGAGAAGAAGAACATACCACGGGTTCTACCAGGGCCATCCTGATCTTCTGATGCTGGATGTTGGAGGCATCCAGACTGATGGTAACTTTGACTTTGTCAAATACGTGGAACGTGTGCTGATCCTCGATGGTCAGGGTGGGACCCTGGAAAAGCACAGAGAAAGACGTCTTATTAAAATGCACCGGTCATTCACAGTGGAATATGTTAGCTATACTGTACCGTAGATAGATAGATATATATAATGCTACCCTATTATTTATGTATCTATATATATATATATATA
>JBBPCX010071350.1:0-10079 GCA_037974365.1 Hydrocynus forskahlii
GGTGTGTGTGTTTGCATTGTTGGTGTGTGGGTGTGTGTGGTTGTGTGTGTGTGTGTGTGTGTGTGTGTGTGTGTGTGTGTGTGTGTGGTTGTGTGTGTGTATGGGCGTGTGTGTGTGTGTGTGTGGGGGGGGGTGTATATTCCAGTGTATTGAAAAGAGAGATGTTATGCATAGACTTGCACTGAAAACAAAACTATAACTAGATGGCATTTTGCCTGACCAATCAATGCACACCTGCTTAAATATCCATATTGTACCAAATTTTTGTGGTCACAAAATAACCAACGTCGCCCTGCGGTACAACCACGGCCCACTGGGGGTTTGCGGCCCATGAGTTCAGGCCACGAAAGTCTTTGGTTTAATTCAGGCCCCAAGACATTCCTCAAACTCTCAAAGTTAGAAACATCAGAGTTAAGGTTTCTGACACAAGACCTTGTTTTTACTTTTCTTGCTTCCATGTTCCTGCTTCCCTCGCTGTCGTCGTTGTTCCACACCGCATCTTGGTCGCTTGGCAGTGTGTGGATGTGTGCTTGTCAAGCGTGGTAACTGGCTGCATAACAGGAAGGCTCTTCAAAGCTCGAGTCAAACCTGTAAAGGAAGTCCTTTCACCTGTTTTCTTTCATGCCTGAAATACTGTATCAACTTCACAGTAGATAATACACAGCATGCAGATGACCCTCAGTCTAAAACCCAGTTGTAGGAGAATGCATACCTATCTGTCTGCCATTGTATCTCTCTTTTGAATGGCGTCTATGTACATGTGCCTTCTCCAGCGGAGGATGAAAATAGCTATTGGAATGTATCTCTACAATCTGAGAGTAACACAGAAGGCAATACAAAGAGAAACCATATGTTTCTCAGGACCAGGCTTGAGCTGGAGGAGCTTCTGGGGATGAATCGATGGAGATAATGCAGTGGTGAAGTATACAGTTATGTATCTTGCCGACGAATCCATTTGCTGCACGTGAGAACTTTTGAAGGTCAGGGTTTTAAGGTAATGCGAGTCGAAGCTGCTGATTTATCTTAAGCGAGATCGCTCTGAGCATTAGGTCTCCAAGAGTAACGATAGACGTGGGACAGAGTGCACTTTCAGTAGAAGGACGTCACTGAGGCCTTCTGTTCAAGCTTCTGTCGGGATGTTTGGAGAAGCTGTTCTCTTTTTGGGAACGCTCATGTTACCGTGGCCTGTTTTGGTTGGAAATGGATGCTGTCTTTGATCTGGGCTCAATCTGTTGTTGACTTGAGGTCAGTTTTAGAATGCTGGAATGTGAAATCAGAACCTTCTGGTTTATTTTATTCCTGTTGCCCGTTTCATACAGCTGTTCCACTGTGAGAGCTCAGTCCAAGGCGTTGGTTGAGTTGTGCTGACTAAAACATTGGGTCTTTTGAAGTGGTGGGCTGCCAGGGAGATGCGGAAGATGTAACCATTGCTTCTGCTCTTTCGCTTGATCGAGGACTCTTGGTGGAAGACTGGTACAGCAAAGAGGGATCTGGACACCAGGCGGTTTTTTCTCCTTTCGGTGTTTTCCACACGACCATTTACATTTACGGCATTTATCCAAAGCGACTTCCATTCCCTAACTACAGGGGGCAGCCTCCCTTGGGGTTAAGGGTCTTGCTCAGGGACCCAGTGGTGGTCTGCTGAAGGTAGGATTTGAACCCATGACCTCTTGGTCCAGAGGCAAGTATCCTACCCACTCGTCCTCCACCCCACACAGCTGTCTGTGAGAACCGAGGCTTTGCCTGCATCGTCGGCCCACCAGAATAGTCTGAAGATTGTTTTCTCGGTTCTCCTTGTTTGAAGGCATCTTGGTTCCTCCTGAGGTTTCTTCCTCCAGCTCTAGGAAGTTTTTCCTCGCCTCTGTTGTTCATTAGGGGCTCGAACCTGGATTCTGTAAAGCTGCTTTGTGACAACACTGCTCGAAAAAAACACTATATAAATAAAACTGAACTGAGTGTGATTGAATTCCTGACTTTCTGTGCTGCAGACTAATTAGACGGCACAGGAAAAGGCAACAATCCCAGGTCTGAGGGCCTTAATAACTGTTTCTGGGAGGTGATAAAGTGCACTGAGATGCCGAGAAAGGGTGATTCAGCAGGTTTTGTGACATAACGGGGACCACCTCACCTCTCTAAATGACATATCTGTGTATCAAGCGTGCACCAAACCACAGAGACCGACCCACATTCACGGGGCAAACACTAACACGTGCCGTGTATTTGTATGTGTTTTATACCTCCTACAGGCCCCAAACAGGGGAACTGATTCATCTTCAGGCTTGATTTGAGAAGCACTGAGGCAAGGCTAAATGCTTTCTGACAGACGAGCCCACCCGTCTGAAGTGCTCTCAAAATAAACGGACCTTCTACCCCCCCGCTCCGCTTTTCTCCCTGACCGAGACCTAATTCAAATCATAATTCATCACAGAGGCAGAAGAATCATCTGCGAGAGAGTGGAGGACAGAGATGGAGTCTCTGGCCTCACAGATGTGGTGAGATACACTCGCTTGTTTGGGCCATGAAGAATGACAATATCAAACAGTGTTAAAGTTCCAGAATGCAGCAAAAACAGCTCGCTTTCAAGTTCCAGGTTTTCATGATGCCAGCACTCAAGATTCAAGATGAGATTCTTTATCTGTCACATACATAGTTATACATTTATACATATATGTGTATATACAGTGAAATGATCAAATCATTTGAATTTAATAAAAGAGAAAATATACAGAAAAACAATTATAAATAAAAAATATACAGGAGAAATGTCACAAAGAACAACTATTTTACATACATCAGCTTATTTAGACCCGCTTATTCTCATAGAAGTTAACGGGAGTGTTTCAGCTTGGACTGCTTTTTGAACGAGGCACAAAACAAGTCAACCAATCAAAGCAGAGATCATTTATATGCTTCTATATTTATATCATAGTTTACAAAAATGTATGTAAATATGTTATAACTCTTTTTAAAAAATGTAAACGTGTGGGGTAAAAGATTTGATTTCCCTCAAAGAATTCCTTTAAGACTACATACTCTGTCTCTATCTCTCTCTACCTGTCTATCTGTCTCACTCTCTCTCTCTCTCTGTCTGTCTCTCTCTTTCTCTCTCTTTTCCTTTCTCTCTCTCTCTCTCTGTGTTTATATGTTTTCAGGCAAGATGTTTCTCACCAGTAGCCTCTGAATGAATAAGGCAGGAAGGTGACATATTGCTTTTCATCACCTAGTTGAGCTCTTAAATCAAGCAACACTCTGGGTGTGGCATTGCATCAGGCTCACTGCTCCCTCCCAAACACACACACACACACACACACACTCTCACACACACACACACACACACACACACACACTCTCACACACACACACACAAACTTCTTCCTCTTACACTCCATGGATCCATGGATGGCCGTGCCAGAGCAGAAATTGAAGCATCTATATTTGATGTGCTATTCCCGATCACACAAATAGACACATACACACACACACACACACACACACACACACACACAGGGGTCTTCACGCTCCTCCTATAGATGATCTGTTTGCTGAGGCGTGCTCCTGGGTCAGGAGTTTCGGACCTTTTTTAAATAATGAGCGACTCTTTAAAGTGAACACCGTGAGGGATTCTCTCTGCTGCATGAAAAATTGCCACCACACAGAATCCTTTCTTTTTCATTACTGAAGTCACACTGGGTGGAAGTGTTGGCCTGTAGAGGTTAGGAATTACACACTGAACTTCACAGCAGGGGTTTAGAGGCAGAATAAATGTGATGAAAATGATAAATCAGTTCATTCTGAGGTGAAACATTGTTTTAACATATTTGCATTGTTGTGCTCAGCCCCCCCACATAACAGTGCCAAAACAGAGGCCTGCAGCAAATCACCACTACCACAATTAGTTCCCACCTCGCAATGTGATTGGCTGAGAGGCATTCCATTACAACCAGTATCTCCCAGTAATGGCACTCCGGACGAATCTCTTTTAGTATCACTCCACTTTACTTACCAGCGGGGGCGTGACCACGGGGGGGCCGGGGTGGGCACTGCCCCCCAGAGACAAGCCGTGCCCACCCTGCGAAATGCTCTATAAATCCAATGAAAACTGGTTGGTAACACCAAAAGCTGCATAGGTGGCTTATTAAAAATCAGACACATCTTCAGCGTCTGTCGCTCCGCAAGCTGCCAGCTCCAGGGTTGAGCCCGGCACCGCTGCTACCAACACGGGGCACCGCACTCTCACAACTCCACCGAACAACACTGTACAGTTCTGTCGACCCCAGAAATGTGTGGGTGTTACATTCCAAGAGCACCTGTGAATTGTGAAAAAATGTGAATTTGTGATGTAGTAAAAATGCCAATTTTTATTGTGTAAACCCTATATATGCTTCCAAAACACTAATTTTATTGAACAGTAGGTTCTGATTTCTGCTACAGTTTTTTGCTTTTATAAGTTATATCAAACTAAGTTATTATTATTAAGCTGCTGGAATACAGACTGTAGAAAAGCTGCTCTACACACACTACTGCACTCACAACACATATGGAGTCCTTTCTTATTTGTACACACTCACACTGCAATAGTGCAGAAAAGAATAGCAACCTGTGCATTGTACCCACACACACACACACACACACACACTGCAGTAGTTCAGAAAATAATAGCAACCTGTGCATTACACACACACACACACACACACACACGCACACACACACACACTGCTGCAAACTGTACAAACAGTGAACAGAAAAAAAGGGAAAATTAGTCTCTTGTTTTTTCCATGGCTGTATATTCACAGTGCTCATATATTTATCCACTCTTTACATACACTTATATATAATATATATGTATATATATATATATATATATATACTTTATATATACATATATATTTTCATATTTTATATTTTTTGTATTATTTGTATAGTGTAATTTTTTATACTGTACCTTTATGTATAGCTTATATTTAGTTATTTTTGTTGCTCTTACCTTTGTTCGGTCCACTTTCTGCCATAACAATGCACATTTTTTATCATCTTTATACATTCAACGTAACAGAATCAGCAGTCAGTTCTTCTACAAGTTTGTTGAGGTGTCCAGTGCTCGTGCATTTGTGGCAGGTTCATGTGTTTCAGGGGAAGCATGTATTCACATTCAGTCTCCCAGTGTTGGTGGAACTGGGCATGATTAAAGAAGATGAGAAAAAAACAATCATTGGGCATCCCCTACCACCCCCCAGATGTATCATCTGAATTGGTGTCACTGGTCATTTTGTTTTGTTAATAAAAATGTAGCCATTGTGAAATCTGGTTCCTATCATCACCACTCTAAAAGAACTGGAGTTAAATAAATTATTTCACATCAAACCACAGTTTTCTTTATGATGGATTTCACCTTTAAAAGAAAGTCCCTCCCTCACAGCAGTTGAAAGTGAAAGGATTAATTGTTGCCTGATTATGACCCCCTATCTAGTAGAGGAAGTTGCTCCTGTATTAAGAAGGTCAGATTACTCTGTTCCCTGCACCCCGCCACGAAGCAATTCCCGTCAAATTAAGTGTCAAGCGGTGCGCTTTTCTCTAAATCCACTGAAGCATTTCCTCTGAATATTCCATCTGCTGAAGCACAAATGGAGTGGCGTATGCTAGCGTTTGAGCGATGTTCCATTTGTGCCTGAGCAGACGGTGTTGCGGAGAAGGCCGGCGTGAGCTGTGAGTGGGAATACTCAATTATAGATACCAGCGATGGCCTGCACAAAACGCTCCCCTCGATGCTCTAATGAGTTTTCTGCATCTCTCGAAGGCAATTGAAACCTGTGTGGCTTGGTGGCTTTTTTTTCACAATTTCTGTTGCTGTTTTTCCTTCAAGTTGTGTGAAAAGGAGTTTCAAATGTTTTACAATGTAGCATCGCAAACGCATTTGAATATTAAATAATTGGAATTGGAAGTTTGGGGAGGTTTTCTGTGCTAAAGGAACCATCACGTCTTAGACTCTGTTATCATGGGCCTCAGTGACAGATTGAATGATGAGAAGTGTGAAAAAAAACTACAACCAACAGAACAAGGTAGGTCAGTTAGCTCATATCCTTCAAAAGCATATGTGATGGAAAATTAGATATTACGCTTTGTTTTTAAAATAAAGATTTTACAGAATATTATGTCGTACACTGGCTTCAAAACATCCCATGGTTCACAGAAACCAAAGAACAAAATTGTTTCAGATCCTCAGACAAAATGTAATATATGACAAGGGAAACTGCAACCGAAGCCTTCCTGTAATTGGGGATCAGTCTCTCCCATGACTCTGAGGGAGTTTCGTCTAACACTCTTTGGAAAATTACTCAATTAAAAAAATTACTCAGCTTCATGAACTAAGGACCAGATATTGTCCTACAGGATTTTCTGTCTGAGAGCAAAATTTATGGTTTTTATCAAGCTGCTCAGGCCCTTAACCAACATTACTAAGGGACCAAATCATTTTTCCTACACAGCCAGTTGGTGTGTGCATTAAAACTGTATTTTGTGTTCACTGAGGTTGAAGTTTTGGTTTAATGTTTGAAAGAAATTAAGTGTGACAAATATGCTAAGAAAAAGAGGGAGGAATCTATTTTTCCATTACACTGTAAGCAGAGTACAATTATTGCAGTGTGTTGCAGCTACATGAGTTGCACCATCTTAGTTAAGTAGAAAACCAAATTTCATAACAATCAGGTCCTGTTCCATTACTACAAAGTCATTAAATACAGTTTAATGGCCCTGCTATACACAGAGGAACAGACAGTGATTATAAACCTATTAAACTGATGGTGATTTGTACAGATCAGTGTTAATCATTATATAAATTGGGTTCACATTGAAGGCAGACAGCAGGTTCTTCAACCTGCAGATGCAGCCATTTATATATCATATATACATAGACCATTATCTGTAAGGGTTATTTAGTTAGATTACCCAGCCAGGGACCACCACTGGGTACAGTACTGAGTCTGAAAACCCTCAACCAGAGAAAATGAATGGTAGATCTGCTTTAGAAAAGTTTGGTAGTGTCGGTTGAATGGTATTGAATGTGGTGTTATGACCAGACCCACAGCTGCCATAAATTTGTAGAGACTAACCTGCCAACTTCAGAGGTTTTGACTTAATTTGGGATTAAAAAGTGCTGCAAAGGGAAGTATCAACTGTTAACCACTATACTGGGTGATATCTGGTAGAAAGCAAGCTTGTGTTAGCCTCATGTTAGCCTCATATATACTGCCTAGTGGAAACTATAGGCTAATGACACAATTCATGATGCAACTCAAGCGCAACGGACGCCATTGCAACAACTAATTCTCGGCCACACTTTGATGTTCCCACAGAATGGTTTGGTGCATTTGAGCAGGGACTTGTATGCAGGAACCATGAGCATGGTGATGTGGTCCGAATCCCCTAGGTGGGCCTCACGTACATTTGTGTAAACATTTTCCTGTTTTGTAGCACATGCTGGAAGAATTTGGGGAAAACTGACTTCAGATTAACGTGACAAAAGTCTCCAGCAATTATTAAAAATGAGTCTGGATGCTGTTTGCAGCTTGTTATGGCCTTGTACAGTTCAGCTAATGCCTGGTTAGTATTAGTGTTAGATGGGAGGTACGCTGCGATGGCGGCAGCATTTGTACACCAGTCTCTGTTTCTGTACACACACGGCCCCCCACCGCGTGTCTTTCCGGACAAAGAGGTGTCCCTGTCCACTCAGAAGAAGCTTTATGTAATCCAACTTGTCGGTCAGCAATCGGACGTTCGTAAAGTCTGGTATTGTTAGACTTTAGCTGCAGGCTAACGCTGCTGTGCTTTCCTGGTTTCTGCTTCCAATCATGGCGCTCAGTTTCGGCCATGTCGGCTCCTCCTGCTGAAGTAAACAAAGGCTGCGGAGCGTCTCTGTCAGCCGCTCACTAGAGAGTTTGGTACATTTTTTTCCTGAAAAAATGGTGCTCGTAAACATACAGCAGCGTTCAACTTGTCTTCTTTTTTTTTTAATTGCCAGAAAAATACAAACCAAACCTAACATTTAATAGCAGCATGCATGGGTGCTGCCATCTTGTGTACTTGTGTTGAGAATGTTTCTGGCCTTCAGCTTTTGGTGCTACTTTCTGCCATTAACAAGACTACATGAACAAGGGGGATGTAAATTATAGCTCTAAACATCGATATGGACTTCAGTTGTATTGTCAAAACTTTGAACAGCAGAGTAGCTAATATTTTAATATGGCTTTAATAGCCCATATGTTTTCGATCTTGCTTGACTCACACTTGATGTGTCCGCTGATGGTCTTGACTATGACACTAGTGTTAGCATATAATGTGAGACATATTTTTCAAATCTTTTTTGTCACCTTTTTCTAAATGAAATTGTAAGTGAAACTTTTGGAATTAGTCCATCCAGAAATCTTGACGTTGCTGATTGTGAACAAAAGCTAGGGGGCAGTGGAAGGCCATGCTAATTAGTTTTCATTTACCGTCAACCATTCGTCTTTAGCTGACATGTCTTTTCATGATCTAAACAAAGGTCCTTTCATTTTGAGCAATGTGACTTTGAGAGAGAGATCAGTCGCCCGGGGTTCGGCTCTAATTTGAGGCTCATTTGAAAGACGGCATCAGTTGACATCATGTCATTTTGCTTTTAACTGCAAGGTGGTCTGGCAAGGGGTCTTTTTATAATGAAAATGTCCTCAGCATCTGTCAGGGCAATGGCACCATATTATCTCTCTCTTTCTCTCTGTCTCTCTCTCTCTCTCTCTCTCTCAGAAATCTCAGAACCACCAGTTTTTCTCACCAACTACAGTTTTGGCTTATAAATATGCATAAGATTTCAACATCAATAACACACGTCAACTCCAGCTCTCCCTGCTCAGAAACGACCACAGGCAGCAACCCCAACACCCCCCACCCAACACCCACCCACCCCGCTGGACGCCCAGAGCCTCCTATGTGGTCTTCTGCTCCTCCGTAAACCAAACCGCAAGACCAGGAGTGGAAGCTGATTAGAATAATTAGATTTGCATTAAAAAACAACACAACACCAGAGGAAGAAGTCGCGCATTCTAGTTAGCGGAGGACAAGTGTGACATTTGAAAGCAAACACAGGCTGTAGTCATCACTCGGTTACATAACAGTGGTGCTTAAGTTCAGAAGCCTCAGGACACTGCGCCGACTCTAATTAATGTGAAAGGTCAGTTAGTGTTGCATCCAGAGAACTGAACACACACTGTGTTGGAGAGCAGAGCTCAAGGGAAGAATGACTTATTGCATCGCTGATGTTGTGCTATTCACGTCTTGGCGAAGGAAGGAATTACTCTGAGCTGAGTTTGTTTATGGTTACTTGGTTGCAGGGAGAAGGGTTGGTAATGTATGTGTGTGTGTCTGTAGTATACATAAGCATATTTATATATAGTAGCGGTGGCACAATTCCACTTTTTCATTTGCGATACCGATACTGATCCACTGATTCCAGTCTGAAACCTCTTTTCCCCCTCTTAAGCTTTTAATAACACATTTGTCTGGAAACACTTTGAAATGGGTCACAACTTTAATATAGTGCACAGTTGTGTCCATTATGGAATTCTGTACTCATGACTGAACCAACAATGTCTGTCTGTCTGTCTGTCTCTCTCTCTCTCTCTCTCTCTATATATATATATATATATATATACATATGGGACCCTCGGGTTACGACCAAGTTCTGTTCCTTCGACAGTGATGTAACCCGAAATTTGGAGTAAGTCGAAACACACCCTAGCCTTAGTCACGTTACTGCGTATTCTTACGCCACGTGCAACCAATCTAGTTCGCCCACGTAGTCCATAAGTACGTTTTTCTGGGCCTGAGCGTCATGAATTCGAAACACCATATGTCGCAAGGTGAGAGAGGGACATAAAAAAAGAGTGCAATATAAAAAAGTGCTGTCTATATACTGTGTATGTACATATAAATAAATGCACACCCACACATATACATGTAAAAGCTATTTTTTAACAGTAACTTGCTGTTTTTTAACAGTAAGTGTGTTTACTCAACTCTGTGCAACATTAGAATAAGTACAAATAAAGACC